>JAUNZO010002065.1:0-46377 GCA_031894775.1 Chloris gayana
GGCAACCCTTTGTGGGGACCTACTATCCCAGTTTTGCTGACTTGTTCAAAGTCTGCTTTTATCGTTTAATAGTTCAATTGAACCATCGGGTGTGCAGGTCTATCAAAATTACTAAGCTATCAATGTGCATACTTCTGCTGAATATTTTTAAGAAATGATTGTCACCCCTGAATTTTATGCTTGCACAAATCTTACAGTGTTATAAATACTTTTTGACCCCAACTTCTTTAAAATTTGCTATTAATAAGGTTTGTATGTGGTATTCTAGTTTTTGTTATAGTACAATTTACCAGTATGGTGTCTCTGCTTTGGATGATTGATTTCTTTAAGTCTCTTACATGGAGCATAATATTTTCTTTAAATCAAATGTAGCGCATTGGAATTACATGAGAACCGCTAAATTATTCAATTTCAGTTTAGTCACTTTTCTGAGCATAGAAAGTTTACATTGTTGTCGTAAATTTAGTTAAATGAATGGTAGATCCAACAAATTAAATATCATTGAGTTCGTCCATCTGCAGCCTTTAAGAAAAGTATAAGTATATCAAGTACAGAACTTTATTTTAATTTAGTCATTTTAAAGGAAACTCTGCATATTTTGACAGTTGAGTTAAACCCTTTTTTTAGTTTTGAGGGTGAATAGGCATTTTACTTTAGTTATATGTTTGTAAGATGTTATTAGATTGATAAAGGACTTAAGATCAAGACCTGTTTATAGTTTAATAATGTGGTCTTTCCGACTGATATCTTTAAGTATTTGATTCTGATTCTATATTCAACTTTCAGAAGAATTCAGAGATTCTGTATTTAGCTCCCATTTCATAGCTTTCCATTTAATAACTTGGAAAATTAGCTTCATCTGTCCATAACCTGTTAAAGTTATTGATAAAAAACAAAAATATGCTATGCCAGTTCAAGGAAAACTCTAAATAATTTAATATACATGGAAATAGTAAACTTGCAACAATCAATCCTATACTTATATCCTTTTTTTATTGTAAACATTTTCCTCTCGATGTCCTGTTCATATCATTTCGGTGGTTATTTTGAGACATTTCAGTTATATGATTTATCTCTCACCATCTGATTGCAGGAGTTGATCTTCAAGCTTAGCCTTCTTCATGGATGTTGTTGGTGCTGATCACAAGGTGGATTTCGATATTATACTTGTACTGAGCTTGGCTTGACAAGTTTTTCTAGTGACATTGTATTGGTGTAGACTTGTTGAACATATGATGTAATCTGGGTTGTTCAGTCGTTTTATCTAGAGCCTGAATCTAAAGTTATGGATTGTTCGTCTTTACCCAACATATATGCAGTAACTTCATACTTCTATTTCTATATATTAAAACCTTATATATGCTTTCCAGGGTTTGGTATAGTTCTGCTTTATACAACGTGTCTTGGTACCGCCTGTGCTTTGTACAATGTGTTTGGCACAGCTGGTTGAGAATGCTGTAGCATCCTAGGGTTAACAGATTTTGGAATATGCATTCTATTAGGTAAATATTCCATCTATGTTTGGAAGAGGTATATTGTCATTGCACTCCATCTGTTCAAATTATAAGACGTTTTTGACTTTCAGACATCATGTATGACCATTTGTTTTATTTAAAATTTTTATGTACATATTGTTTATTTTATTGTGGTTTGTTTCATAATTAAAGTTATTTTTTAAGTAACTTATTTTTTTATTTTTATATAATTTTTAAATCAGACAAATGATCAAACGTAATCTCTAAAAGTCAATTGTCTTATAACTTGGAACGGATGGAGTATATAGGAATAAGTTGATGGTGTATGATTATAAAATTGACCTATGATACGTTTGGTGACTTCCGTTGGAGAGTGAAGGTTTTGAGTTTAGTTTCTACTTTTATTATTCACCAAAAATTGGTGTTGAAGGTTTTGAGTTTAGTTTCTACTTTTATTTTTCACCGAAAATTGGTGTTGAAGGTTTTGAGTTTAGTTTCTACTTTTATTTTTCACCGAAAATTGGTGTTAATGACCAATACATGGCAAGTTAGTAGTGGCTCGTTACTGACAGATAATTGGACAATATATATCTGAGAGGTCAAGTTGATGGCTCAGTCCGTTATTGCAATGAAACATATGCATAATAAGACACAAAGATTAATTACGATCTTGGTGCAACTATCAACTGATGCTAAATAGAATATTGTTCCAGTCATGGCCGTTGGAGCTAGAAGGCGAAGCCAAGAACTAGTTATGTGTTATTCTTGCCCATTTGTTCTACCTATCTTTTTCGCTTCGACTAACATGTACATACTAGCAAAGTTGGCGCGCCCTGCAGTGCCATTGGGGCCTGAGGCATTTGTGCTCTGAAGTGCATTTTTTTCTTTAGAAATGGACGACTCTGAAGTGCATGTATACGCTCAGCATGCAACGGTTTTACGTGAAGTGCTGAGGTTTTAGTGTTTTCCTGGTTCCGCGCGTCTTAACGGTTTGACACGTTTGTGACTGAAACGGCAGCACGTGTAGGGTAGGCACTACTACACAAACGTACTGTAGCGACGGTTGAAAAGGTACTTGTAGCGGCTAGTATGGCCACCCGACGCTACGTGTGCACAGCTAAAAAATGGCTGTAGCTGCGGGTGTCCGAGATCCGGAAGCCACCCGCCGCTACGGCCGAAATAGCCAAACAAAAAAGCGGGCCCTTGTCCGGCCCACCTCGCAAGACAGGCGGCGGTCCACGGCCCTCACGCGTTGCTCGCCGTCGCTCGCCTCGAGCTTGGCGGACCCGACGTTGCTCGCCGTAGCCGAGGAGGCCGCGCCGCCCGCCGTCGGCGAGGAGGCCCTGTTGCTCGTCGTCGTCGAGGAGGCCACGCCGCCGTCGTGGATGCCACGTCGTGTCGGTCACCTGGAGCGAGGAGACGGCCGGATCCGGTCGCACCGCCGCGCCGCCCGCCGTCATCGAGGAGGACGCACCCAGCCCGCGCCGCGTCGCCGAGAAGGAGGCGGCCGGATCCGGCCGCCGCACACCGCGCCGCCGGGAGGAGCGGGGCAAGCGGGGTAGACAGATCCGACCGTCGGCTCACGCACCGCCATCGCCCCGACCCGTTGCCATGCTGGAGATGGGGTGGAGCCATGAGACGCCGCCGTTGAAGGGGGCTTGCTAATTCACGTGTATGCTCGAGCAGCCCTCCACGTAAATTTTTGGACAGAGTGGGAAACTTTCCTTTTGTGGTAAAATTTTCACCCACAACTTTCCATTTCAGGAAAGTTTTCTAAAAAATTTTCCTAAAAAAAGTTTCATCAAAACTTTGAAACACAAAAGTTCGATCCAAAATTTTGATCACAAAGTTTAACAGAAAAGTTCCATCAAAAGTTTCGTAAAAACTTTGAATCAAATTTCAATGTAGAATTTGCATCAAAACTTTGGATCAAAAGTTTGATGAAAATTCAATCAAAAAATTTCATATCAAAGTTCCACATCAAAAGTTGTGTTGAAACTTTTTCAAAAAAGTTTTCTAAAAAAAGTTCCATCAAAACTTTAATCGGTTTGCTCGGTTCGGAACGAGCGAACACTCGTGAATAAGAGATTCCACCGTTGAACGGAGTGGCCCAATCCGGTAGCCCCTGAGCCGCCGCCGCCCACCATGGCGTCGCCAGATTCGGTCGCTGTCGGACAGTGCCACCGCTCTGGGGAGGGCTTCGGGCCGCCGGGGTGCAGGGAGGAGCCGCTGCACGGCGCTCGGTGAGGAGGAGGAGCCGGGGCGCAGGAAGAGGAAGGGGTGATGGCTGGCACGTTGTGCTTTGCGAAGGGGAAGGAGACGGAAGGATTTTTTTACTGGTTCCTCGATGCTGCGGAAAACACACGATCCGTGTGGTTGGTCATACCGGTTTCTGATTGGTCGAGAGGTGGGAAGCGGGATCCGTGCCAGAGGAAGTAGTTACAGGTAGTGAATTTGCCCGGCATTATAAATATCAGTCTATTTGTTGCGGCAGTTCATCGTTATAAATATTTCTGTAGCTGCGGATAACTTTCTCGATAGTATCTCGTCATCTATAGCGGCGGTTCACTTTTTTTACGCCGTTACGTTTGTTTTGGACTGCGCCGCTACAGGTCCGCTTTGTAGTAGTGAGGGTACCAGGTCTTCGTGTTGTTCTTTGTCCTAAGGTTCTCGTTCGCTCCGCTTCTCATTCTTATCCCCATCGTCCAATTCCGTCTCCAGTCTCCGGTGCCCATCAGCCAAAATGCCAAACTGCTCTACCCAGCATCGCAACTCTTTCTGCCGTCGATGGCCGCTCACGAGCTAGGTCAGCCATCACAAAGGAGGGAAATCTAGCGGGACGGAGAGGGAGGAAGGTGAAGCAAAGATAATCGGCATGCATCCACGAAGTGCACAGGACCAGCACGAATCCAAGGCCCTAGCGCCTTGCACACCGTAAATCGGAGGATAGAGACACAACCTGACCCACCAATGGAGCAAGGAGGACACAGCTCAAAGAGGCCCAGACACGGGCCGTGTCGTTCCAGCACACACGGAGGCCCAAACACTGCACAAAAGAAGCGGATTCAGCACCCGGAGGCTCATGTGTGGCTCGGCAAAGAGACGAAGACACACGTGTCATCGGCCTAAGCTATCAACGCCACGCAAAATCACCCGGGAGCGGGAAATCCTTCGCAGATCAGCTTTAGACTATGAGGCGGCGTAAATAAAAGCATCCAGGAGTTTTTTGGATTAAAAGAAACGTTTTCTCATTTTTTAAAAAAATAGATTTCTTTCGTATTAGTTGACTCAAATCGACTTCATTTTTAGTCGAGCGCTAACTGACATTCACAAGAGAGAGAGGTCATCCAATGGTCACAACTCACGAGGAGTCAGCTGAAAACAAAACACCTCGCTAAAGAAACAGATAGCGCACCGACGCTTGCCATTCACCACTCAGTCTTACCTAGTTCACACTAATTTTTTTGCTATTTTAACCGTGAAAGGAAGTTGCTTCGATAAATGATCACCAAACTTTAGACTTCACTGAAATGACAATCAAATCGATGTCTGACCTATTTTTATATATAGAATGCCCTCTCTCCTTCTCTCCCATCTCTCTATTCGTGTCCACTACTACGGAAAGATCCGGCAATATCGGGGGCATTTTCCAGCAATAGCGGGCACACAAAAAAACGCTATTGCTGGATGCCATCGTTGACGTCATCATGGTGCAACGCTATTACAGAGACCCCTGCAATAGCGGACGCAGGTGACGTCATCGGAGGCAACGCTATTATAGATGGGGGTCACACGAGTAATAGCGGCCGCTGGTGATGTCACATGTCGTCCGCTATTACTGGGTGAGCCGATAATAGCGGGCGACCAATGACGTCACCGTCGGCCGCTATTATCGGGCCAGCCAGCAATAGCGGTGGTTGGTGACGTCACCTGGACCGTTATTACGGGGTTCCTGTAATATCGTTTCTAGGGTGACGTCATGATGCCCGCTATTGAAGGCAACGAGTGTATAAGTTCGTCCCATTCCTCCCGACAGGAGCTCGTTTCGTGAGCTCACGGACGAGCTGTCCGTACGGAGGGCGGAAAAAGCCAAAAAAGAAGGAGGAAGGTTTTGAACCTGTTTTTTGGAAGGATATTGTTCTAGGAGGTAAATCCATACCGTTCCATGTACTTTTTTTTGTGTTTAACCATAGTTTTAGTCTCTTTTTTTATGGTTACTTTTTCTAGCGTTTGGATCTATTTTTTTACCTATAAATGGCATGGTTAGTGCTCCTCATACATATCATAGGTTGTTTAGTACTTAAACTTATCCTCTCCATACATATATGTAGCCTTTTATATGTAGGGATCTAGTTTTGGATCTAGACCTAGTTTTGGGATCTATATTTTATTCATAAATCTTTTTTAACGAGTAATTTATGTAGGGATTTTATTATTAACTTTTAAATCACACGTAACTATAGTATGTAATATTCTTGTGTAACTACTTTTGCTTTTTAGCATATAATTCCATTTTGACTTAGTTTTTAATTATTATTCATTTCTTTATTTACGATACATGTGTATAGAAAGATGGAAGATCGATCTTGGATGTACACCGGTGGGGGTGGTGATGCTTGTTGTATATTTCCAAAAGGTCACGGGTTTCGTTGAAGAAGCGAAGCGACACGCACGAAGAAGGGGTACACAATATATCTATTGTCCTTGTACCCGTTGCAAGAACATGTTTATGTTTGAGACACATGAGACTACTCGTGAGCACTTGTTGGAGAAAGGATTTCTCAAGGACTACTATATCTGGATAAAACACGGCGAACTAGGACCTTATGCACAAGGTGACCACGTTGAAGAGGTGATAAGAGCAAGAGTTGACCACGAGTGTATGATGAGGGCTAAAAGTAGCACAGAATATGAAACAACATCGGGTCACACGGATGGTCCAGAACTTGTCATTGAAAGCGAGGACTTTGACGGCGGTCTCGATGTAGAAGAATTGTTGATGCACATTAACAACGAGAACCTAGTCC
This sequence comes from Chloris gayana, assembly GCA_031894775.1. Classification (NCBI taxonomy): domain Eukaryota; kingdom Viridiplantae; phylum Streptophyta; class Magnoliopsida; order Poales; family Poaceae; genus Chloris; species Chloris gayana. The sequence continues at coordinate 6,503 of JAUNZO010002065.1, forward strand.
AAAAGAAAAGGCGAGCTTTGGATAACTTGGATGCATTGGAAAAGGCGTCAAAAGAGTTTCCGTACGAGGAATCCACGGGGTGTCATAAGGATTGCACGGTCTTGCGGACAGTGCTAGAGCTTGTCACACTTAAGGCTAAGAATGGGTTGTCAGACACAAGCTTCAACCAACTTTTAGAGTCTGTTAGCCAAAATTTTACTAAAACCAAACTCTTTACCCACCAACACATACAATGCAAAGAAAGTATTGGCACCGTTGACCCTAGGCGTACAGAAAATACACGCTTGTCCAAACCACTGCATATTGTACCGTAAAGAGCATGCCAATAAGATTAGATGTCCAACGTGCAACGCCCGTCGATACAAAACTAATGATAGAACCGATGATACGAGACATCATGGATAAGTCCGAAGTAGAAAGAAAGCTGGCGGAAGAGGAAGAAAACCAATACCGATCGTGTTCCTCATGATGTGCAAGAAGATGTGGTTGATGAAAGAAAAGTGCCAGCCCTTGTGATGTGGTACCTTCCGATAATCGATCGCTTGAAGCGTCTTTTTGCCAACAGTAGAGACGCTAAACTCATGACATGGAATGATGATGTTGACGGGCGCAAGAAGGATGGGATGATTCGTCACCCTGCCGACGCTCGACGGTGGAAGAACTTCGACATTAACCATCCTGATTTTGCGTTAGAAAAGACGAATCTAAGAATGGCCTTAAGTACGGATGGAATGAATCCTTTCGGAGAGATGACAAACCCGCACGAGTACTTGGCCGGTGATTAGTTGCTTCTACAATATTCCTTCATGGTTGCATTATGCTCGTTGCTCGGTTGCTTTTTTATATTAGTGCCTATAAATACTATCTCGAGCTTGGTGGTGACCCTCATCCCAAACGGACCAACCTTGGATACAAAACGCATTATCCGGTAACTATTATCTCATATCATGGTCATTTCTTTTATTAAATTAATTAATGTCTCTATTTGTAAAGTAACTTAACAATTTCCTTGTTTTGTAAAGTGTTCAAAACAGCGTCCTGTGACCGTGACCTGTGGCTACTATGTGTGCAAATACATAAGCGTCGGAAATGGGGAATATACTACATTCCCTACGAAAGAACCGGCCCCATGGAAAGATGTAAGTATTTAGTGTGTATTTTCTTGTATTAGTATATTAGTTTTATATTACTTAACAAACATGTATTAATTTCATAATTTATTTGTGGCAGCAACGCTATGAAAAGCCAAAATAGGTTCCCGCTTAGAAGAAAGCATGCTCGAGCTCATTGCAGCCAAACTCCTCCGCTTCATGATTCGTGAGTTTTGTAACGAAAGAGGCAAGTATTTTGATCCTCTAAGTGATGTTGCAATGCATGAAGACTTGTATAGCTACAGCGATCAAAGGGCCACCAAGATACAAGGCACTAGAGCCGAAGTGGCCGGATAAATTGCAATTTAGTTGTGTTTTGATGAATGAATATTGTGTATTAGAAACATGATGTATATGTATGTGGATATTGTAAAATGGATGACAACTATGTCGTATGTACATATAAATGCTTTAATGATTATTTCTATGGTCTTGCGTATATAGTGTGAATGTATTTTCAATTCTGTAAAAATATTTGAATTTTTCACCTGGAAAATAAAACAAATAGCAATAATTGTTTCAGTTCGGAAAATGCTAGTAATATCGGACACGATGATGTCACTAGACGATATTGTTGTCTAGGCCAGCAATATCGGGCGGATGACATCATCGTGCACGATATTGGCAAAACCACAGCAAAATCGGGCACGGTGATGTCATCCGCCCGTTATTGAAGGGTTACACAGCAATATCGGTCTTCGTGATGTCATCCGGCCGCTATGGTAGAGTGACCCTTCAATAGCGGTCGGGCGATGTCAGCTGCCCGCTATTGATGGGTTGCCTGCAATAGCGGGCGGATGACATCACCTCGCTCGCTATTGCGGGGTTTCCTGCAAAAACCCCGCAATAGCGGGCGGTCGTGGGCGCTATTGCTGGCCCGATCCTGCAATAACGTGTGCGTAATAGCGCCCGGAATGGCCGCTATTGCAGGGCCAAAACGCCGCTATTGCAGGGCTCTTTTCCGAGTAGTGGTCGTCTCTCTCTCCTTGTGCTGGCACAACCCTCCCTCTTCTCATCGAGGCTGTCGCGCTCACGTTGCCGGGGTCGTGGCTGTATAGATGCGCCGAGGCTAGAGCCTACGCTGCTGCCACCTAGGCCAGGCTCGGGGCCTCCACACCGGTTCGATGCAGCCAAGCTGTTGTATGCCACCTCAGCCTGGAGTCCGACGTGGTAGGAGAGAGAGGAGAGTCAGCTGCGCCTGTGACGGTTAGGTATTGCCAAGCCTAAAGTTGCTCTGCAGATGAACCGGGTGCTTCACCACGCGTTTTGTGGACCTGCGGATCAAGTGCTCCGTTCACTCTCCCGAAAATGCTTGGCGCGCTCGCTTCCGACTCCGGCGCGCCAAATCCCGCGCGAATCCGCCCTTTTTCCCGCGAATCTGAGCGCAACAAAATCTGATTCGTCTCCCTCCTCTTCCCTGCTTAGAGCGTGCAATTATGAGTCGCCGGTCGAAGCGTGAGGTCGCTCCACCGCCGCTCCAACCTTCTTCGACCACATCTGCGGCGGGCGGAAAAATTTACCGGTAACAAAATTTTATCGGAGGTCACTGGTAAACCAGATTTTCGGAAATATCGGAAAAAATTCAAAAGAAAGATTCAAAATTTTAAAATAAAATTTAAGATTTTTGACTTGATTTTAATAGAAACGTAGCATAATTAGTTCCTAAACGGTTTAGCAACAAAAATAATATGATAATTATTTATGCTTGCAATATGAGAACATTAGGTTGAATGATGTACAATTGCAATTTCTATGAGATGTGAACAAATGAGAGAAAAAAATAGCTAGAAGAGTAAGTTTTATCAAGGAATGGACCAATTTAGGCTTTAGTTTAGCATGACTATTTATCTTTTGTATAATCATAGATATCTAATGATAATAATTTAAATTTACCGAAATTTTGACCGATATGCAAAATTTACCGGCCTCCACTGATAAACACGGCATGCCAGAAATTTCGGAAATATCGAACCGACAAAATTTTTCCCACCGCAGTGGACAAATCCACCGATATGCAAAATCCCCAGTTGATTTAACTGAATTTATTTTTCCAATGTGCATCATGTGTTTGGTACCCTGAGTTTCAAATTTCAATACTACAGATAGAGTTGTGTTGCTGTCATAATTCCTTGAATACAGTATACACTTGGTAATAGATTTGTGGAGTGAGTAGGGCGGGGGGAGGGAGGGGGGGGGGGGGTACCACCAATAAGGTTGACACCGAAGTCAATCTAGTTTATACAAGTCCCCCACGGGCCACATGAGAGGCCTTTAGACCAGCCATTCGCCCATTCCTACCTTTGCACAGCTCAGCTACTTGTGTTTGAGGGAATTGTTGAGCGCAATTCCGACGACGGCAACGAGAGGAGACTAAGCACCGGTGCGGCGGCCAAGATGATCTTCCTGTTCCTGTAGTAGATTCCGTGGAGCCTGCTCCTGGTCCTCCTCCTCCTCCGGAGCTCGACGATGCCCTCCAGCGTACGGAGGTAGAGCTCCTGGCGCGGCAGCGGGTCGAGCAGGCCCTCGAAGAACTCGACGGTGCGCCGGTCGCTCATGGTGCTGAAGAGTATCCGCCGCGCCCGCAGCTCCTGCACGTCCCGCTCGGCGCGGATGAGGGAGCCGAGAATGGCGAGGTAGGAGCTCACGCCGCTGCGGCCGTCGGACCTGTCCGTCACGCACTCGAGCGCCACCATGTTGATGAGCCAGCAGCGCGGCAGCCAGCTGAGCGCCAGCTGCGGGAGCGCGAGCCGCCCGATACGGAGGACCTGCTGCTCCTCCACGACCCTCACGTCGCTCACGCGGCTCGTGCCGCTCCCGTGGATCGGGATGCCGGCCTCGGCGAGCTCCACCGCCGACGTGAAGTGTGCGAACGGCCGCGCGTAGTCGCAGTACCGGACGTCGGCGGCCGGGGCCGGACCGCCCAGGTGGCGATGGTGGACCAGGTCCAGGAGGTGGACGGGGCTCAGGTTCTGCCACTGCACGCCGTCAAAGCGCGGCCCGCGGTTCTGCACGTCCAAGTAGGCGAGGATCTTGGCCACGAACAGGTCCACCTGGACGCGGATGCCGGCGGCGTCCATGAGCGCGCGCATCACGGCCCACGGGACCTGGTTCTCAAACAGCAGAATGTCCTTCATGATCCGCAGCATGCGCCCGCGTGTCCACGAGCAGTGCTCCAGCTCCGCGGGGTAGTCCCGGGTCAGGATCGCCATCACGGCGAGCAGGAAGCACCCGTCCACCACCATCATGTTGGCGAACTCGCTGTCCGTGAAGCTTTCGACCGCATCAGCGTAGCACTGCCGGGCCTCCGGCACGACGGGCCGCACCGCGTCCAGGAGGCGCGTCACGGCCGACGCGCCCGCCTGCAGCGGCCGCTGGCCCTGCTGCTCCGCTGCCGCTCGCTCCAGTGCGCAGCGGCTGAACTCGTGCACCACGGCCTCCTTGATCTGCTCCATCTCCGCGAGGTGCGCCGCGCCGTGGTGGTAAGGCCCGATGGCGACCACGTCGGGGACGAAGTACCTCACCTCGAGGCCGTCCCGCACGCTCGGCGGCACCTTCTGGATGATGAGCGGCCGGCTGTGCCGGTGCTGCGCCGCGCGGAAGGACGTGTTGCTGGAGGAGAGGCGAGACGTCAGGTCGCGCTGGTTGGCCGGGAGCAGACCGGCATCCGGGTCATGGAGCGCTGCCATGGATGGAAGCCGGCCTCACCAACCGCTAGCTAATAAACTCGACATTTCTACCTAACCATGGAAATAATAAGTGACATGATCATATAAAGATGCAGGGACGTGATGATGCAAGTAGTACTTGCGTCAGATTAGGAAGTGGTCCTGTTGGGAGCTCGATCTTGTCTTCTCGTTGGTTCATCAGGACATAAGTGTTTATTATTGAATCAACTTTTTCAGCTGACTGTTCATTGGGCATTTTTTTCTACTAATTTTTGTTTGGTCGCAGAACGCAGTTTATATTAGTGCTTTCATTCTTCTGGTGTACTCTAGGTTGTAGCGTTGTATATAAATAACTCTTTACTAGTAGATATCGCTTTTTGTGACGCATGTTTCAAACTTCAGTTCCCACCGGGCAAGGGCTGAAGCATCCTTGGCACTGCATGACTTTGCCCGTAAGTGGCAAGTGGGGGCGAAGGCGTCTCCAAGGCAACCACTTGCTTGTTCCATCTCAATTATCGTTTTCTCGAATAAGAAAATTGGGACATTCAATCAACCATGAGCACTATTATATCAAAATCGGATGGTATATAAAAATAATAAACTTTTTTCTAATAATACAAATTTTAGTACAAAATTACATCGATTTTAGTCGAGTGAAAAGGAGAAAAGATGGAAAGTATAATGCCTCTTTTTTCTTTTGAATTTGGTTTCACCCGTCATCACAAATTTAAAATGGGAATCTTTTGAGTTATGCGTGCTGCCAGAAACGGAGAAGCCAACCACAGACTTGCTTGGTCACAAAAAAAAAGAAAAAAACTAGCTGCCTGGTTTGCAGGTTTGCAGCGGCCGGAGAAGAGAAATGGAGGTGAAAAAGTGATTGAGATGGCAACATTACTATGCTAGAAGCCTGCAATATCATCTTTTATTTTCCGCATGGTCGCTCATGTCATCATGGACGACGCTATTGTAGTGTTCACTGTAATATTAAAAATGCACAACAACGTGACATCATCGTACTTCCTAAATTCAAAAATGATACAACAGTCTCGGGCACAATGACATCATTGTTAGGGCGGTACTCTTGTGCACCGCAACCCATCTACAAGTCTATTTCAACCTGTTACTATATATAATTGTTTCTCCTCTCAACCCTAAATCCCGGACATTCTCTCCTCCCCACTCTCTCTCCCTCCTCCGCTTGCATCGTGCCACACCGCTCCTAGTGCAGCCAGCCCCGCTGCCCCTTCTCAATCGTCCCCAGCCTCTTCTCCCTCCCTGGCACGGCTCATCGGTGCGGCCGGCCCTCGTGCTCCTTCCTGGCGCTCCTCCCTCCCCATCTCTAGACCAGGTAAGGAGATGAGCGGATCCAGAGAGAAGGGAAAGGAGGTGGCCGGTTTCGACGAGTTTCCACAGTGTCCCTGTCCCCCCCCCCCCACACACACACACACACGCGCGTGCACTGCCTGATCTGGCGAGGAGAGAGATGATATGGATTATAGCGACCAACAGATCAGGGTCGGCATTGTAGGGCAGGCTAGAGCCCACCCTACCAGAACTGAAGTACTGCCTTACAGGGAGCCATTTCGGTTGTTTGAAGATAAGGCCATGGATCGGACGTCGCTTGGGAACCTTTCCTAGGCCGGCCATCCTAGCTACTAGGCCTCCCGGCCCAACGTGCCAAAGGCCTTGGTAACCGCCTCCCAAGGGCCATCCCAACCGCTTAGGGTAATAAGGGGTGATTTGATCTGTACCATTAAAAATTTTACAGTTTGGAATATGCCATTAAACTTTCACTTATTGGATGCATGTCATTATAAATTTTCTCGGGTTTGAAATATGCTACTTTGTACATCCTTGAGTATTGGATAGATGAACAAGATCCATGACTGGAGGGGCTGCGGATCCATGACGGCCGAGAGTTGCCACCCACCAACAGCAGCGGCCGGGTAGGGCTGCGGCAGGTGTAAAATAGGACATGCAAAAATACAGGAGTCTGCAAGTAGGACATGCCCTGGAATGCTCTTGGACGTATAAAGTGGCATATTTCCAGCTCTAAAATTTATCATGGCAACTATCCAATAAATGAAAGTTCAATGACATATTTCCAAGCCGTAAAATATGTAATGGCATAGATTAAATTAACCCTTTTAATAATGTTCATATAATACTGATTGATATGCCCGATATTACACAATAATTCTGCTCGATATTAATGAATGTAGCAGTGCAAAGAGGAACAGGAGGCTAAAATGACAGCGGTTACTCGTCACGACCTTTGTCACCAAAGCATCATGACAATTTCCAATACTTCTGATATAATCTCTAGTGGAGATCAATCGGAGCACTTAGAAATGCCGACCGCTACATGGCTGCTGGTGGAGAACCCTGGAAGGGCTAAGGCGAGAGTGGATGAGGAGGTGAAAGTAGATGAGACAAAAGGGAAGGCGAGAATGGACGAGGAGGCGAAAGTAGATGAGACAAAAGGGGAAGGTGAGAGCGGATGAGGAGGCGAAAGTAGATGGGCAAAGGGGAATGAAGAGACAATGGAATAATCAAATCGTGAAAGACCTTGTTCGGTTGTATAGAACTGAATCTTGAAACAGACTATTACCAGGTCTGGGATGATTGAATCCATGCACGTCACTCCATCCAGATCAACCTCATTCCATAAAGTCAACTTCATGGAATGGTTCTGAGTCCCTCGGGCATGGAACTCCATGAACCTCATTTCCTGCTTGGCCGAATCTCATACCATCATTTCAGGTGAAACGTACTATGTTCCAGCTTGTTCCATGCCAAAAAGAACAAGCCCAAAATGTAGGTATGTACCCTATTTCGACGTGACAGCTGCACTGGAGCGAGAGCTGCAATAGAGGTTCGTAGCGTTTCTTACCATTCATTTTTTTGTCTGCCTCTTTACTTTCTCTCGGCAACAACACCTGTAAAATTCTGCCGGTGAGAAGGGAAACTGTTATATTAAGTGAATAGTGATCCAATTTCTTTGTTTTTTTATAGATCATTGACGGAGAGTTCGCTTTTCTAAAAATAAATGTCGACAAGTTCAACATATATATATGTGTAATCAGGCTTGGAGAATAGCATATGACAAACTAGTTATGTGTTTGATTATGGTAAAATGTTTGCGCTATGGAAGTAACCGTTTGTGAGTCAGACTTGCTTGACTAGTCAGTTACTCCAACTAGCACATTGATCAATATTTCTTATCTGCACTCGGCCGTACGGGAGCTAAGTTGCGGCCATCTTCTTCCTCGTGCCAACCACGCTCTCCTCCCAGGTAACCCTAACCATGACCTCCCCTCCTGTCAGTAACCAGGCCAAGGGTTGAGGTTAAGGTTTGGGTTGCACGACAACAAAACCGCACTCGTAGTGGCGGGGCCGAAATCGGCCTAGCGGCGCGGCCCAAAGCGGCTCGTCGCTACAGTGCTTGGGCCGGCCACCAGGAAATGCCAACCGCCGCTATAGAGGCCTTATAGCGGCGGTTGGCTTTTCCAACTGCCCTACAATAGGCCAGGATTTATACCGGCGGTTGACATTGTCATCCGCCGTTACTAAAGTATTTTTAGAGGCGGTGAACAATGCCAACCGCCGGTACAAATTCCTGGGTATAAATAGTCGGGTTCGGACAGACACGGTGAGCTTCTCCATCGTTGGCGGCCGAAAATTCGGGCAAAAATCGAAAAACAAGAGGGGGAGGTTTTGAGTTCATTTTTCTTGGATAGATCTGTTCTCTAGGGTAAGGGAATCTATCGCATGTACTATTTCTACCTATCATGTTGGAATCTAGTAGAATTTTGGCTTTGTAATTTACTTTGAATTTTATGCCTATTTGTCACAAATCTCTAGATTTGTAGAGCAATGGTTGATTTTTGTGCATCTATTTGTATCTTGAGTCTTTTACATGAAGAAAAGTTGTATCTCTAGGCTTCTCCATAGAGGAAAATTATATATCTAGGTTTCTCATGATAGATGCATGAAGAGTTAGGTTAGGTAAAGGAGGAAATTTATTTTTTTCGTTAAAATAATTTACGTATCTAGTCGGTCACTTTATTTGTAGCTCACAAAACTTGATCCTACGAGATATATTGTTCCATGTTTGTTGAAGTGATTATTATTTTTGATGTGTAGTGCTTGAGGTATGGATAAATCTTATATGTATGAGGCGTCAAGAACGGGAAGTTATTTTCGAGGGCAAGTCAAGGCATTTGTCACGAAGGCCGCACAACATGCTAAGCGAGAAGGAAGGGATGAAATACATTGTCCGTGTCGTGATTGCAAAAATGAGAAAATGTGGAAAGATACGGTTATAATCAATTCACACATAATAACGAGAGGTTTTGTTAAGGACTACACCTGGTGGACAAAGCATGGTGAAGACGCGGTGGAGGCAATACCCGAGCAATTTGTTGATGGTGATGCCGACGATGACCTTGATGTTCACGACCATGTCAATGTTGAAGATGAGGAGCCTGTTCGAGCCGAGGAAGTAACAGAACAGTCATGTGATTTTGATGTTGAGGAAATATTGCAACACTTTGAACCGCAAGTTTTACTCAATGGAGGGACAACGAGAGGGTTGAGCAACTTTGCATCGCTGGAGAAAGCATTGAAGGATCCACTATACGAGGAATCTAAGGGATGTGAAAAATGGTGTATTGTGTTACGTACGGTACTTGAGCTGATGAAATTAAAGGCCATCAATGGTTGGTCGGATGCTAGTTTTACGGATTTGTTGGAACTCCTTTCGGACATTCTACCGAAGCCCAACTTGTTGCCAAAAAGCACCTATTTTGCTAAGAAGCTCATAACCACGCTTTCGTTGGACGTGCAAAAGATTCATGCATGCCCAAATCATTGCATATTGTATCGGAGGGAATACAAGGACGTCGTGAGATGCCCAAGATGCAAGCGTAGTCGGTACAAGTGCAAGGACGACTATGATGCGGACACATCGGTTGTTAGTGGAAAGAAGAGCAACAGGAATGTGAGGAAGAGGAAGAAAAGCATCACCGTCGATGATAGCGAACAAACAAAGATTCCTGCCTTGGTCATGTGGTACCTACCCGTTGTCGGTCGGATGGGCCGCCGCTACAAACGTCCATTTATAACTGCGGAGGCGTAGCGGCGGCCCGGCCTAGTCGCCGCTATAGGCCCATTTGGCCCGCCGCTACGATGCGTCGGTGTGGTAGTGTTGGTGTTGGAGCTTCTCCTTCCTCCTCCTCCTTTGGACATGGAGGAGCTCGGGGCGGTGGCCGACCGACAAGCAACCCGTGGTCCGGTGGGGCGGCAGGAGGAGGGGGCAGGGGGAGGAGACCCAACTAGTTAATGACAGCGGTGCCGCGACGAGGCGCCGTCGGCCGTGGGAGGGCGAGGGAGGGTCCGAGGGTGGGCGACTCCGGCGACGCTAGAGACCCCAGCGACGCTAGAGTTAGAGTCCCCTATCACAACCAATTTAGATAGCATTAATGCATTATATATTAGATTTATGGCTAAAACTAGAAAATTAACAGATTGTTTTGACTAGACTGTTGCGGATGCTCTAACACGACCTGAAATTTATGGAAAGAAATTAACAGGAGGGTCTTTAGCCTCAGGTGCTTCAACCATGACAGGTTTTATCCTTGATCAAAGAAGAATGAGCACACGGAAGATAGCATATGCCAACCGGAGAGAGCAGTAGCTGTGTTGATCTATTCTTAGCGGTCGCTCGTCCGAGTTTTATTACTACCTCCGTCCTATTGAAACTGTCGTTCTCGCTTCCCAAGAAGTCAAACCTTTTTAACTTTGACAAAAAATATATGAAAAATTATAAACATTTATTGAATATAATTAGTATCATTAGATAGATAATTGAATCTACTTTCATAATCAACTTATTTAGAGATACAAATTTTACTAATATTTTCTACAAATCTAGTCAAACTTTAAAAAGTTTGACTAGCACTGGATACCATAGCGATACTTATAATGGGACGGAGGGAGTATGCCATTTTCAATGACATCTTTCATTTCACGTTTTTCAAGTATGACATGTCAGCTTTCTAGTCTTCTTCTGTGAAATAAAAGTGCATATCTTAATGCACTATTTCATTTTACAGTTTCATAGGTCGAACAAGACATTAAATGGTTGTATAGGTGTACCAATGAGGATCCACTTTTTTTGCATATGAAAGAAAAAGAGTTTCAATGCACCTTTCATTCTCCTTTCATCAACTTAGAAAGAGCGTCACTACCCTTTCATCCTAATAAAAATCTTCCCCCATGTTTCATATTAAATAACATAACATAACATATTATCTTTTTTGCTGATGTGTCACTTAATAAATATCAAATGAAAGACGCACCGAGACAGGCCGTCTCGGAGTTTTGGAGGGCCCTGTGCCAACATAGAAAATGGGGCCCTAATTTTAAGAGTAAAAATAACTGAAGTGTATTTTTGTTTAATTATAGGACCCTCTGAATTTTTAAAATAGAACCTCAATATAGCATATTCTACAAATAAAATAAATATGGAACTGACAGAATTTCCCTTGATCTTTTTGCCATTATTTTCATAAAAGAATAATTCAATTATAGTACAGTGATTTTTTCGAATCGGATAATTCCACTTCCATTCCAAACAAGAACGGAGATCACAAAAAGTAACAGAGTATGAGGTTTCAGAACCCTGAATGTCGTGCAGGAGGGGAACACCCTCCCCCCGCCCCTTACATACTTACCAGAACTCTAGAAGCAAAAATGCAAGGGAAACTTAGGGACGTCTATCTTACAAGTCTTCAGAAACTACTAGAACGCCAACTGAGGGTGAAAAGAGTAAGGCTGGATAACCGAAATAGTAAAGAGAAACTATCCACTGCCTCCTTCTTGTCCGCCTTCCTCCCCCTCTTCTAGCACTCTCGGACCTGGCAGGACGCATCTCCCCTGCCTTCCCATGACTTGCAACACCGTCCTCATCATTGAATTAGCTCCAGCTCGTATGATTTCCTGCATGCCTTCCGGATACAGACCTGCCCAGTAGTTCATATAAGCACACGCTTGACAGATAATATCACAAGGATGCTTTATTGGTTTTTTGTCAAAACAAGTTCTGTTTCTAGCTTTCCAGATAGCCCAGCTGATTGCTGCTAACCCGAGGGCATAGACCCCTTCCCCTCCAGGGAGCACCAGTTTGATCCATTCCCAGAATTGGGTCAGAGAGGTTGGTCTAGTGTTGCTTCCAAAACAAACAGCTAATACTCCCCAGATTACTCTTGTCACACAGCAAGTGAACATAAGGTGAGAGGGAGTTTCTGGTTCTTTACAGAAATAGCACTTTGAATCTCCTTTCCATTTCCTTTTTATCATGTTATCCTTGGTTAAGATGGCTTGGTTCTCCAAAAGCCACATAAATACCTTGATTTTCTCAGGTATTTTTGCTTTCCAGATGCGTTTGAATCCTTGTCCTCCCTCCCTTCTTATTAGGTGATTGTAAATCGATTTGACTGTGAATTTGCATGTTCCCTCCCATGCCCATTTTATTTGATCTTCTTCTTCGGAGATCGTAAGGGTATTCAAATTAGCTGCAAGGCTGTACCACTGATTGTGATAAATGTTGGGTAAACTGGGTTTAAATTGAATTACCCAACCTGCTTGTGCACATTGTGCTACAGTTACTTCAGGATGCAGACAGAATTCATATAGAACTGGGTAGATAATCATTAGCGGTTTATCTCCCATCCAAATGTATGTCCAGAATCTGATACTCTTTCCATTTTTAACAGTCGCCTTTCTAGCAGCTAAATAAAAGGGCCTAACTTTCAATAAGTCAGTCCACATGGGAGAGTCATTTTGTTTGTGTCTAACAGCACTGATTGGTTTTCCATGCAGATATTTCGCCTTGATAATATATTGCCACAAACCATCTTTAGTTTCTAACTTCCACCACCATTTTACTAACAGACTAATGTTCATTTTTTCACGTTTTTTATAGCCAGACCTCTTTTTCTTACTTTTACAGATCGTAACCCATTTTACCACGTGGTATTTTCTCTTAGTGCTTCCTCCTTGCCAGAAGAACTTCCTCATGGCTTTTTCCATTCGTTTAATTACCGTTTTAGGAAACAAGAACATGAACATGTGGTAAGTAGGAACATTTGCCAAACTGGCTTTGATTAACTCTTTCCTACCTCCTATGGTCAAAGATTTTCCTTGCCATATATCAATTTTCTTGTAAGATTTTTCTTCCATTGCATTCCAATCAACCACATGTAATCTGCTTGCTGAGATAGGAACCCCCAAATATTTTAAGGGAAAAGTTCCAATTTGGCAATTGAAAATATTTGCATAAACATTTGTTATGTTGTTATCACCTCCTATCACAAGTACTTCACTCTTCTCAAAGTTGATCTTTAAACCAGTCATTTGCTCATAGATATACAGGAGCAATTTGATGTTTCTACCTCCTGTTAAATCATCTTTGAGACACAGAATGGTATCATCTGCATACTGCAGAATAGCCACTCCATTAGGTATAAGGTGTTCTACTAGCCCTATTATCAAATTGTTCCTTTGTGCTGCATGAACCATTCTAGTCAAGCAGTCAGCAACTATGTTAAAAAGCAGTGGAGACAGAGGATCTCCCTGCCTAACTCTTTTATAACTTTGGAAATAAGGGCCAGTCTGATTATTTATCTTTACACTTACCGTTCCATTTTTTACTACTTCCTTTATCCAATTGCACCATGTATTATTGAAGCCTCTTAATTCCAGGCATTTAAACAGGAATTCCCAACAAACTTTATCATAGGCCTTTTCGAAATCTAATTTCAGGATTATACCTGTTTGTTTCTTCTTTTGGTCTCATGAAGAACTTCATGTAAGACTAGGATTCCATTCATTATATTCCTTTTTTGTATAAAGGCAGTTTGCGTTTTATGGATTATTTTACTAGCTACTAACTCTAATCTGAGATTCAGTACTTTAATAAATCACTTATAAGAACAATTTAGTAAACAGATCAGCCTGTATTGCTGAATCCTTTCAGCAATTATAGTACAGTGATGTAGAAAACGATCCCATATTTTGTTTATTAAGAATGAAACAAAAAAGGGACAATATCATATGATTAAATTGAAAAAATAAAAGCTTACTAGCCCATACCCATAATGTTTTAGCCCTGAGGCCCAGCCCACCTAACACCTATTCATCTTCCACTTCCTCCCGATGAACACAGAACCAAGAGAAGAGAGAGGAAGAAACATCATAGGAGTCAATCCGTAGTGTTCGAGCAATGAATCGGAGAAATAGAAGTGGGGAAAATGATTTGTGAATTGAGAGGAACCCATTTTTGAGGTAAAAAAATGAGGGAGACTTTGATTTTGGGGGCCCTCGAATTTTGGGGGCCCTGTTCGGTCGTCCACTCTGCCCTTGTCGATCGACGACCCCGATCGAGAATGACCTTAGCGTAAAAAAACCCAAACAATATGCAGTCCGGATTTCCTAGTGCATGTGAATCGTTTCTTTGGGCCGGCCTGTACCGGGCATCGGACATGCCCGGGTAAACATGTTCAAATGGGCCGTGCCAACTGGGCCGGCCCGAAGCACGGAAAAAAGCACGGCGCAAGCACGGTACGGCCCGAAATAATTTCGTGCTAGGCCGGCCCGGCCTGAGGCTTCGTGCCGTGCTTTGGGCCGAGGCCTCAGCCCGACGGGCGGCACGGCACGGCCCGTTTATGGGTAAGGCCTGTTAGTTGTCTATTAATGTACAAATACAATAGAATTCCCTAAGTGAAACAAAGACAATTGTACTCTAGTGGTGAAGCATCTTAGTCTCAACCAACACGTTCAAGGTTCATTTCCCACCTCCACCCATTTTTCCACCTTTAGTTTGCAATTGTTTACACTCTTTACGCTAAATGGGCCGCTATTGTATACTGGGCCGAGTGACTAACGGGCTGCCGTGCCGTGCCGTGGGCCGACGGCCGGGCACGTGGGCCAGCACGGCACGGCCCGAAATGAATTTCGTGCCGTGCCGGCCCGAAACTAAACGAGCCGTGCCTTGCCGTGCCCGGGCCGGACTGTGCCGGGCGGCCCGTTTGGACATGTTTATGCCCAGGGCTGTCCTAAAAAAAGAAAATAACAAGGCCCAGGGCCGTCCAGCAGCCTCGCTAATCACGGCGCATTAGCCGGAACCCTAAGCCCCCATTCCTCTATGCTTGACAAGAAACCCCAATCCATTTGTGTAGCGTGTCTTGCCGGCGGTCATCCCTCGCGCGTCGCATCGCGAGATGGCCTCCGTGGCGGGTAACCTGTTGGCCCTCACCGACGCAACAGCCTCGTGGCGATCCCGATCCGCCTCCCCACCCTCGAAGACCTCGGCTGCGCCTGCGTCGCCTGCCCGACCTTCCGCCGCGTCATCACCAGCCACTCCTTCCGCTGCCGCATCCCAGCCCTCCACGCGCCATCCTTCCTTCGGGATCGTCTCCAGCGTCTTCATCCCAGCCCAGCCGCTCCACCCCTACGTCCCGTCGCGGCCAGCAACTTCGCTGCCATCGACTTCTCGTGCTCGTTCCTCCCCTCCCGGAACCGCTGGCGCCGCCACGACGGCCGCATCCTCTATTCCGGTGGCCCCGAGGGGTCGAGCAAAGATCAGGAGCGTGGCGCCATGGTCATTGCAAGAGAACTTGCTGTGTGTGACCATATACACAGGCGCTACCTCCTGCTCCCTGCCATTCCCGAGGGCCTTGTGACCTTAGTCGATTAACAGCAAATTGTGGAGTTCGAGCCCTTCCTTTCTCCTGCTTCTGGTGAGGATCGGGAGAGCAACTCATTCAGGGTGATCTGCTTGGTGCAGTGCAAAAGTAGGATGCACATCTTCGAGTTCTCTTCAGTGAGTGGACAGTGGCAAGCTTCTGAATTTGAAGGTTGGAAAGCTTTGACCACGGCAACCAACAACCCGGATCCAGGCTACCAGTCCGAGTTGTCCATAAGATACTACGCGCATGGATGCTTCTGTTGGGTGATGCCATGGATTCAGAAGTTGCTCATTCCCGATGCACGCAAGATAGAGTTCTCTTCAATGGACATCTCACCTACCCATCCAATGACCCAGAGGGCCATTGCAGAGGCAAATGAATCGAAGTTTGCTGATTTTATTCTCCAATTTGACATGCTTCAGACCAGATCTAATGGTCTTCTGAGCTGCTACAGGCTCCTTTATACTGTACTGCCAAATGATGGTAAGGGTGCAAACGAGCTGGAGCCATCTGAGGTAATCGTGCTGCCGTTCAGGAATCGCTACAACATCGTCATGGGACATGGGTGTGGCCGGGGATCACTTGCTGGTACAGGGGATTCCTGAAGATATGTACTCGTTACCTAGGAATATCCGAAATATCCGAAATATCGTATTTATCGGTAAGGTCCGATATAATTTTTATCGCTGAAATTTCATCATTGACTATGCTTAGTTATTGAAAATTGTTTTTATTATACATACAACTATGATAATTTGGAGATTAAAGATCATTTCTAGTCAAATCATGCAACTAATTTCAAAATGCAATTAATTTTAATCACCGAAATTACCGATATTTCTAAAATATCATGTGTATCGGTGACCCCTTCAGAGAGACCGGTCAGGGAGACCGGCCTTGGACTGCTTTTCAGTGAATCTCAAGACTCTTCAGCTTGAGTGGTATTGTGAGACTAAGTATCTCACGTTGCTTGCCCAAATGTATGTTGGTTTTCCATTGAACTTATCTCCGCCAATCATTTCAGCTGGTAAGGGTGCTCTAGATCTTTGAATTCACTACAATAGGACATGCTACAGTATGATGCATTTTGTACGTATTATTCTTTTGAAGCATTTTATTTAGTAGTGCGTGAAATTAAGTTTGGCATTCTGCTAACATGTTCACCATGTGTTTGGTACGCAGCAGTTTTAAAATATGAAAACGTCATCTATTTGTTGGTTTCAGGTGGTTATTACTATAGTGCTCTGGGCGGTTTAAAGCTTGTGAAACTATAAAAAGGAATACATATTACTAAACGTGGACATTTGAAACTATAATATTGGTGATGTTAGGTAAAGGGATGGAAACTAAAATTATCCAAGAAAATAATCGGGTAAGTTTTTTTCTATCTACCATCTCGTCATGCTTGATTCTCCGATCAGGACTGAACAAATGGATCTGATGAAGAATATTTTTGATACACTTTAGTACCTTCCACCTGTTAAGTTACCGGCGTAATCGAGAGGCATGTAGATCTAGGCGAGAACTTAATAGTAAAAGTGGAAAGAAAAAGAGAGGAGACAGATTCTTTATTCAATAGAACTGGTGAATTACATGGGGTGTGTCTCCTCGGCTATTTATAAGGGGGAAACCCTACTTCGAGTTGGGCCCCGATTCGTTAATGAGCCCACATGAGCTAGGACATCTTGTTTCTAGAAGATGGGTCGGGCCCAATAAGCGTTTTACAACACTCACTATTGGGCTCTTTATCGTGATAAATATGTCTCGTTAAAACTCCTCAAAACCCAGTGGGAAAAATTGGAGAAAAGAGCACATATTACCACAACTTGTATTACACAATCTGACTCATCAAAAACCTTAATGAGAAAACTTCATACGAAAAACTCATAAGGGAAAAAGAGTACAATGCTTCAATCTTCATGATTAATACTTATCAATCTGCATGACTGATATGAATTATCTTCGTGATAATCCTTTAGTTTCGGAAATGTGATTACTTAGGGAAGTTCCCCTCCTGTTCCAAGCACTTCTCTAAGTCGTCTCATGCCAATACCACGCCGACACTTTTCAAGAGTGCAAGTTAGTAATGACTTTGTGAACATATGTGCAAGATTATCACAAGATCCGACATGGCTTACCAAAATCTCTCCCTTCTCTTGCAGTTCATGCATGTGGAAGAATTTAGGTAACATGTGCTTTGTCCTGTTCGACTTTATATATCCTGATTGTATTTGTGCAATACAAGCTCTATTATCTTCATAAATAATTGTAGGGGAAGGAACATATACCACTCCACAAGTATCCAATATATGCCTTGACATCCTCCTAAGCCATGTGCATTCCTTGGCAACTTCAAATTGTGCGATGATCTTTGAATACTTTGTTGATGTATCAACTAGCGATTGCTTTGCTGACTTCCACGAAATTGCAGTTCCACCAAATAGAAACACATATTCTGTCTAAGAGATTGACTTATGTGGATTAGATAAGTAGCCGACATCCGTGTACCCCACAAGGGTCAACTCTACATTCTTCTTGTAAAATAATTTGAGATCTTCGGTTCCTCTCAAATAGCGAAGAATTTGTTGAATGTCTTTCCAATGTTGCATAATTGGTGCTGAACTGTATCTTGCAAGTAGATTAACTGGAAATGCTATATAAGGCCTTGTACCATTAGCAAGGTACATCAATGCTCTAATTGTGCTTGAGGTAAGGATATTGCGGTCCCAACAATTCTTCATCTTCTTCCTTTGGTCCGAATGGATCTTCTTCCGTATTAAGCGTCCTCACAACCATAGAGATGTAAGAGGATGTGCATCTTTCATATTGAATCTCTCTAATACCTTCTTGGTATAATTTGATTGATGCAATAGAATCCCTTCGTGGGTATGTTCAAGCTGCAAACCTAAACATTTCATCTCAAATTCAGTCTTTAGGTAAGAACATGCGTCTTTGACATCATGTATAGTAACGATGATGTTCAAGTCATCAACATAGACAGAGATTATGCAAAAGCCTTTCTCTCGATTTCTTAATGAAATACACAAGGACAATCATCATTCTTTGTGAATGTTTTCTCCAATAGAAATGTACTCAATCTGTTATACCACATTCTTCCAGATTGCTTAAAACCATAGAGTGACTTCGTAGTTTGACACTATATAGTTTGTGTTCATTTTCACTTGGGACTTCGATGCATTCTGGAACCTTCATATAGATATTTGTATCTCATTTTCCATATAGGTATGCAGTTACAACATCCATAAGTCACATTTGCAAATTCATATTCACTGCTAATGAGATCAAATATTGGAATGTAATTTCATCCATTATGGGGAGTAGGTTTCTTCATAGTCAATTCCTGGTCTCTGCGTGAAAACTTGAGCTACGAGTCTTGCTTTATATCTAGTTACTTCATTTTGAGCATTTATCTTCCTGAGAAACATCCATTTGTGACCTACTTGGGTGGATACCCATTGGTGTAAGGTTTACATTACCCAATCCTTCTCCTTTCTTCATCGAGTTCAACTCTACACATATCGCTTCTTTCCACTTTGACCAATCGGGACGATTCTTGCATTCCTTTATTGACTTTGGTTGAGATTCCAAGTCAATTTGTGTTGCAATCGTGTCAACAAAGTATGAGTTGACTTCAATTGTCTTTCTCGTGTATACTACTCCCGCCTCAACATAATTTGTTGAGACTTTTTTCCTTGATCCTCATCTTCAACACATACGTTGAGGTCAAAAATTTCTGGTAGCCCTTCGTGAGTTTCGGTGCATGCACATTCTCACTTGGGTTTTGTTCTTCAAGTCTCACCACTTCGTGTGATTTGTTTTCACCTACTATATTCTTCTTTTGAGTAGTTTGCTTAGACTTCTTCTCCACATGACGTCACCTAGGAGCTTTGGCTTGAGCTTGTACTTTAGGCTACTTTGGTGCCCGTGCAATCGGTTTACTCCCCCTCTTCCTAGCATTCGTTGATTTCATGGAAGAAGGTTGAAATTCCATATAGTCATGTCCTTCAAATGGGATTTCTACTCTTTCGGGAGCATTTGCAGCCGGTATATGAAACTTCACAATCTCTCTTGTATTGGTGAAAGCTTTTGGCAACTCATTAGCAACTCTCTGCAAGTGGAGGATATTCTAAACTTCAAGTTCAGTTTCTTTATTGCGAGGATCCATTCCACGGATTCATTTAGCTTCCCAATTTATTTCTCGGCATTCCTCCCTAGAGAGATACTTGCCTCTCTATAATTCCGGGAAATGATCTTCATTAAAAATGCAATCAGCGAACCGAGTTGTATTCAAATCTCTAGTGAAGGGCTCTAAATACTTGATTATTGATGGGCTTTCAAAGCCAACGTAAACTGCGAGTTTTTGTTGTGCACCCATCGCAGTTCGACGAGGTGAAGGTATTGGAATGTACACAACAAATTCAAATCTCCGTAAGTCGGAAACACTTGGTATTGTACCACACATCATTGCTAATGGAGATTCTTCATGTGTAGCACATGGCCTCAATTGAATTAGTGTTGTTGCGTGCAACACCGCACGCCCCAACAAGAGATAGGCAATAAACAATTCTGCATCAAAGGTTATGCTATTGTCTTGATCCTCTTAATTAATGATTCCGCAAGACCATTTTGTGTATACACATGTGGTAGAGAAGTTCCACTTTGATGCCGAAACTCATACAATAATCATTAAAAACCTTTGAGGTAAAATCTTCCGCATTATCCATACGGATTGATTTGATTATATGAATTGGAAAATTGGTTTTTAATTGTATGATCCGAGCTGTCAAGCGAGCCAACGCATGGTTTCTGGCGTGGATAATAGACATACATGACTCCACTTTGAGGAAGCATCTATTAACACCATGAAATACCTAAAAGGCCCTAACATGGGACCAATTGGTCCACATATGTATCCTTGAATTCGTTCAAGAAATGCCATCGATTCTGCTTGAATCTTAAGCTTTGAGGGTCGAGTGATGAGCTTCCCTTTTGCATATGTGATGCACAAGAAATCTTCATGATTTGGGAAATCTTTGGTCTTCAAATTGTGACCTTGAGAATTCTTCATGATTTTTTGCATCATATTGAGGCCGGGATCACCAAGTTGATCATGCCATATTCTACACGCTTCTTGATTGGTGAATATGGTCTTGAATGCATCAAGATGTTTATGTGGTTGAATATACGTGTAGTACATGCTTGCTTTGAATGATGGGAAACTTTGAACAATCGTCTTCGATATCCCATCTTGGTGGTGTAGGATCTAGAGACCGACTAGAGGGGGTTGAATAGGCGGTTTTTGATAAATTAACAACCAGACACAAAAATTGCAGAGATAATACAATACAAAGGCAACAAGAAATAAAACCAACACTTGCAAAAGAAGCTAAAGGAAAGCAAACCTAGGTCACATGCATCATTATAAACTCTATTATTGAAAAGAACAAGAGACTATAAACAAGAAAAGAGACACGAATTTAACCCATGGTCTTGGTGACTTGCCGTTCACCCCTAATCCACGTTGAGGTGGATTCAAGCCTTTGATTCGCTCCTCTATCAAGAACACACTTCTCTAACAAGAAGGGATCACACAAGAGCAACTTGATATTGAGCCGAATCAATCCCTTGAACCTCTCCAAACCTCGATTTCGCTAGAGTTACCATTTACCGCTCCGGTGAGGTGAGTACAAGACCTCTTACAGAATTTCTGGGCCTCCTTCACAATATTCTTGAAGGGCTCACGGATTCCATGCCACCAAGCCGACTAGGAGGCGGCAACCTCCAAGAGTAACAAGCCAATGTCGCTCGCTTGATGTACACCTAATGCCACAATGCTCAAATCACTCAAGAACAAGCACTAGATTCTCACACACTAGCAATAGATCAATGGAAGCTTGTCCGTGAGAGAGGAGGGCTCAAATGGATCAACAATATTTCTCGGAATGTCAAGAGAAAATCCATAGCACGGAAGGAGAGAGTGTATATAGCCAAGACATCAAAAACTAGCCGTTGGACAACTCTGCGCAGTCGACGGTGAGACCACGGGTACGTGATCGGTCGGACCGCTCGGGGCTCAACGGTTACTTTTCGACCAATGATTGGGTCGTTTGAATCTTTGCGGTCGGACGTGACCATCTTGCGGTAAGACCGCCACAATAGGCTTGGCTTTCAAAAGTTTCTACGAAAGCACGGTCAAAACGCCACGGTACCACGGTCGGACCATGGCAGCCTGCCGGTCGAACCGGGACCTTCGGCGGTCGGACCGAGCATCGAGCTCGGTTTTGATCCTCTCTAGATGCGAGCGGTCAAACCGAAAGAACCCGTCGGTCATACCGCTAGCCCTTCTCCGACTTGGTATTTTCAAGGAATTTTTGGGGTTTGTCGACACAGGATTTGTCATGAGTTATGTGGGAGGTGTTTCGACAGGGAATGTTTCAAGGAATATTTGGTCATTCTTTCATTGGATGTTGGGTGAGCTCGAGCTAAGTTTTGCACAAAGTGGCAACTAAGAGTGCATCAAGTTACTAGAACATTCACCCCTCGTTAATAGTGCGGCAACTATACTAACAACCCGGTCATCTCAACATCTAATCTCCTTATGACCGGTAAAATAGAAAACCTATTTTTATACCTTTGCCTTGAGCTGCCTTCTTCACTTGCTTTGATATTTATGAAATGTATAAACAATAGAGTAAAATAAACTGAAAGGAGTTTACAAACTAATACTATGATGTATTAATATGAAAACTAGCCAAAATGCCCGTGCAATTGCACGGGCTAGGCATATAAAATGTATCTGCACAAGCAATTATGGTAAGTGGCATTTATATAAATAACTGATGCATACCTTTTGAACTTTTTTCACTTTATTTGAGAATTTATAAGCCCTTTATACCGATGAATTGCCAAAAATCAACATGGTTTTTGGTCATAAATTTTAGGTAGCATTTTTTTAATTAATATTTGTAATATCCACTGTCTAATTAGTATAATTTTAATTACACTACCAACAATTGCCTCATTCCATGTCCGTTGAACTGATTGTTGCTATTTATTATACTTCTCCAAAATTGTATTAGTCAGCAGCAGCAGAGACAGCTCTAAAATACTCCATCTATCCCAAAATAATTAATGTTTTAGATGTTTATCTAGATACATAAACAATGCTATAAACCTGCACCAAAAAATTGGGTCAGACTGGCAAATAAATTGGGAAAATACACTCATAAAAACTTCTTCATAGAAATGTAAATTAAAGGTCATTTGTCATTGTTTTAGACGGCAGCCAGCTAATACATCTAGAAACAAAATTGAATTAATCTCTGTAAATATCCAACTTTCAGTATTTTGTAATATTTTGTTATTACGCCCTCTTGTATAGGGAAATGAAAATAATTGGCATGCACATGAAAAATATAAGGACACTTGTAATATTTGTATAAAATATGCTTTGATATAAACTTTCGTCTATTTTCGTTTTTGGTAGATACCACATGGCATATTTGTATAGGACTGACTAAAATTTGGTTTTATATGATCTTTTGTCTCTAATCATTTTCGGTAGATACTACAAGGCATATTTTCCGGGCTAATCATATCATAATATTCAGTGCACTACTCACTTGTCTTAGCCCTCCTTTTCTCTAGTTTCCTTGTTGCCAAAAGAAAAATATATTAAGCTGAAATATCCTGATGATGAAATTCAGGTATATGAAAACTATATGAATTTACTATTCTAGGTGCATATATATCTTTTATTCATTTATCATTATTTGTGAGCATGTTACGTTGTTTTTTTTCTTAGAAAATGTGAAGATTGTTAAATGTCAGCCAGTGAAATTCTCTGAACTATAGAGTTCAATGGAAGAAGGTTTTCTATCAAATTTGCACTTTGCTAAATTTTAACAAACAATAAGCACTGAATTAAACTGATTTTACACAATGTTCAGACTAAAACATGCCACTACCGAAGGAGCTTCATGCCAAACTTTATCCCCAGCAGATTTTCTCCAGATACCTGTTAGTTAGTGACAGGTCCATCTAGAAAAACTACTGCCACAAGTAAAGTAGTTCCTAAAAAACATATTTATACATAATAACTATAGCTTGACTAATGCATATGTGAGCGAGGTTAAAGTTGGCCCATAAACACTGATTGAATCAGTAATTATGGGTGTTAAGTATTTATGCTATTTTATGGCAGTTAATTTAGCAAGTAATTATTAGATCGATCTGTAGCAAGCTTCTTGCGAGCCTGTTTCTTACGAACCTATCAATGGGTTGTCGGGGCCATAGGGGCAGTGACATGCTAATGCAACTATGCAAGGGCTCCATGTTTGTCATCTGGCCGGCATGCAACCCAAATAATTCACGCTGCATGAACAACGCCGTCAAGCATCAAGTCCTTGCCACCCAACATCGATGTGAGATAGGCTGCTGTGAATGTCAAGGACTCCTGTCCACAGGGCAGGGGTCACACATGGAAATTGTTTTGACACTTACCCAACAGATCCATTTGTTCGTGCCTCCTTGGCATGACAGGCGAAGTGGAGATAACTTGGGCAGTCCAGATCAATCAATCCACAAGTAGAGTATCGGTGCTGTCTTGCGGCATCACGGGCGAAATCAATATCCCTAGCATGGTGTGCAAATCGATTCAATCCGCAACACGCACCACCGTGTGTATTCGGCAGCGGTGGAAAATAACTGGAAGCTCTATTTAATTTGTTGCGGCTGTACGGAGCTGGTGGCCTAGGTTAAGATGAGGGCAAACGTGAGCGAGAGGTCATTGATCAAAGGTAGGATATTACTTGGAGTCCGGGTCAACGGTCGGATGTTTTACTTTTTTCTCTGAATTTCTAGCCTATTTCTCTTTTTTCTAGACACCTTGGAGGAAAGTTCATCTCCTTTTATTATTAAATAGATGTCTTCTTTTCATGAGATTACATAAATAAACCACCAAATTTCTACTAGAAAATCAAAACTAATGCCCCTATTACAAAAACATAACTTATTCTTCTAAGTAATCTACGAGACTACTCGAAATCTCCATGCATACCCTCCTCCTCCTCCCCCTCATTGGCACCATCCTCATCCATGAGGTCTTCATCAAACTCAAGATCATCATCTACCATTGCCGACTCCTTGCCTTCAAAATAGTTGGCCTCATGCTCCGTGAGCTTCTTTTTGAGGTCTTGGTACATGTCAACAAGGTACTTTGGTGTATGACAATTTTTGGACCAATGGACACGCATGCCACACTTGTAACATTCCCGATCTTGTTTCCGTACTCGCCCATTGAAGATTTCTTCTTTGATTTCCCCTTGTCGTTCAAGGATTGGTTTTAGTCTTCAATGGTACTTGTGCCTTCGTGTTGCCTTTAGAGCTCCTTTACCCTTGTTCTTGTTTTTCTTAAAGTTGGTGGCTTTCGCTTCATGAGGTGCCATCGAGCCGTAGGACGAGACTTATTATTCTCCATAATCAATTCATCCTCCCCCGATCTTGTTGCAATGCATTGCTCGGGCGACATAGATTTTATAATTGTCCTTCTTGTACTCGGCGGCTCACATGAGTGAACTTTGGGTGAAAGGTGGAGAGAGTCTTGTTGATGAGATGTTTCTCTTCTAGCGTCTTCCCACATAGCTTCATGCGTGTGACAATCCCGTAGAGTGTTGTATTGTAGTTCTCAACAGTCTTGTAGTCTTGGAAGCGAAGGTTTTGCCATTCACGCTCCACTTTAGGAAGTAAGACCGCTTCAATTTGCTCAAAGCGTTTCGCAATGATGTCCACGAGACCTTTGGATCCCTCTCTGTCATGTACTCATTCTTCAATGTAGCACTTAAGTGACGCCTCTAAACATGCAAGGCTTGAGCGTTCTCTATGGGAGAGATTGTATCTCGTTGTCTTGGGCTTAACCGCCTTGAAGAGATCTTTGCCAGCGAGAAAATTTCAGCATCAAGAGCCCAAGATAGATTGTTGTTGCCATGAGGGGCGAGAACTTCAATTTCTCTCTTCTAGAGGTTAGAGGTCTGCAAGATATCATTGTGTAAGGATTAATTCATGTATCTAAGTAACAGGGGGCATAAAGAAGGTGGTATAACAAAAACTGCATGTTCATCTTATTTATTGGTGTTTCTGCATGAAAACAACCAATTTATAACATTAAAATGGTATAATATAAATGTTGTACTCGAATTTCGAAAATTCCAGGGTGTTATCTGCTAAAATGACACACTCCCAAAACTTCTAATTTATTCTTATCATGTGGTAATTTTTGTAATTTCCAAGGGCTATGCTGCAAATTACGGGCTGCGGGTGGATATTAGAAAGTTTGATCGTTTTCTATGAGAAACAACCGAGACTCTACCGTGAAATCTAATACATCATGGGTCTAAATGTATATTTTTGCTGAGATTATAAAACTGGTCCAAACCCTAATTCTCTCCCAATTCTTCTCTTTCTCCCTCACGACCAGCCGCCACCAGGGAAGACTAATTGGCGACCACCACTTTTTTCACTTCTAGAGGTTGTTTCCTTTTTAGGAAGCTTTCCGTTTTTAGACATAGCCAAATACGGAAAGTCAGGTCAACAATTCGATACAGTATGTTTTTTGTTGATCATCGTTCCGACGACATGTTTTTTTGTTAGTTCAACCTTTTTTTTCAAACAATTTTTTTTGAATGTTGTCTCAACATTTTCGAAAATTTTGACCCAACATTTTTTTCCGTTTTCATTCTTTCACGTCATAAACTTTTTTTCAAATGTTGATTCAACATTTCTACGGATGTTGGTACAACATTTTTTCATTTCCAACTTTTTTTGAATCTTGACACGATATTTTTTTCGTCCGCGGCTTTTCCCGGATGTTGACCAAACATTTTAACGTGTTGGCCCGACATTTAGGTTTTTTGACCCAACATTTTCAAATGTTGACGAGACATTTTCAAATGTTGATGGAACATTTTATTTTTCATCCATCATTTTCAGATGTCCATCCAACATTTTTGTTTTTTTCTCTTTTTTTATTTTTGCATCTGCTAACCCTAACCCTAACCGGAGCTCCGGCGAGCTCCGGCGACGGCCTCCGGTGCCGGCGACTCCCAGCCCGAGGGCGGGCATGGCTGCGGCGCGAAGGCCCTTGGCGGTCGGCGGCGGGGCTCATGGCCCACGGTGACACCGCGGGCTCGGGCGTGGCTCCGGCGGGCTGGGCTCGTGGCGCGCAGCCGACGGCTGCGTGCTCGGGCGCGGAGGCGCGCTCCGGGGCGGCGCGACGGCGGCTCCGGGGGTGCGGCGGCGGCGCGGTGCGCAGCAGCCGAGGCGGAGGCGCAGCGAGGCGGCACAGACGGGCTCGGGCGCAGAGGCCGAGGGCGGCGCGCGGCGGGGCGACGGCGAAGGTCGAGCGCCGGGAGAAGGAAGGAAGGAAGGGAGGAAGAAGAAAGAAGAAAGGAAGGAGGAAGAAGAAAGGGAAAAAAAGAAGAAAAAAGGAAAGAGGGAAAATGATTCCTATTTTGTCTTTTAGTGGTCTAAGGGTGACCACTAGTTTCTCTTTTAGTGGTCACCATCAAGGAGATTTCCCCTCATCGGTCGCGAGGGCGGCGGCGTGCCCGGAGCGGCGCGCGGCTTGCTGGGGTGCGGCCCCAAGAGGCACGACTTGCACGGGCGCGGCCCCGAGCGACACCGCTCGCTGGATCGCAGGCCAAGGCGACGAAGCCGACAACTTGCTTGGGGCCCGAGAGCCCGGGGCTCAAGGCGGATGGCGCAGATCGGAAGCGACCCGAGGCCCGTACCGGCGAGTGCGAGCACACGAGCAAAGGCGGTGCGGTGGGCCTAGGTGCGTGCGGACATGACGGGCCTAGGCCCATGCTATGGCCCTACGGCCCAACCCTATGCATCGAAGAGCCCTACCCGCTGCGGCCCAAGGTGGCCCGACCTTGGCCGGGCCTAGTGCGCGAGGCCGGAGCAGCCTGTCGCGGCTGCCTCGACGCTGTGTGCGTCCGGGCCGGTTCTCCCCGGATCGATCTTCTCCCTGTTTTTTTTTTTTGGTTGATTTGCTTCGCTAGATTTGATCTGGTTTCTCGTGCGGGTTGAACCGGATCGATGCGGATCTGAACTGCGAGCGCATATCTTCTCGCTCCGTGATGCATTGAACCCGGCCTAGATGCTAGTAGCTTCTCGATCGAGGGATGCTCTTTGTAATAATCTGCTATTGATTTGCTTTGAACTGTGAGGTCTATTGATCGTGATGGAGAGCTGCGGTTGGTTTTGGAGATCTGCTAGTAATCTATGATCTAACCTACTAGACCGCCCTGCTTGACCACCCGGGATCTAAAAACGTGCTCTTTGTGATCTCGTATCGGGAACATGCTTGTCTTCGTCTGGATCATATTCTGGAGCCAAAGCTTCTCTTTTTTTCTAATGTCGATCTGTTCTGCTTATGTGCTTGAGCTTGACCTGCTGCTTGATCTGATTCTGAGATCTAATCTGCTATGAATGTTGACCTGTGAAAACCTAGAACCGAAACCTGCATTGATTGATTTTCGCTCTGTTGTTCTTGACTTACGAGATCTGCTCATGACCTGTAAACCATAGATCTAAAATCTGTTATTCTTGATGTTTGATCTGATTTTCTCTTGCTCTTGACCTGTTTGAACTCATCTCAGACTGCTATGAGTAAAGATCTAGCGAGTTCATGCTCCTTCTAATCACCTGGACAGATCTTGCCCGCAACGAGTTAAGATAGAATTACATATATACACTATGTAAGAACTTATTAAAAAAGACACCATAATCAGAGACTCTAATTTAAACCGAGTCTGCAATAACATATCAGAGACTCTTCTTAATAAAACTAGTCTGGGATAAGTGTGACCTTAACAAAATGAGTCTTCGGTATGTCATAATAGGAGACTCATCTCCAGGAAACGAGTCTGCAACCGGTGAGACCAACCATTTGGAGACTCGCCTCAGCAAACCGAGTCTTTGTTGTCCAAAATCGGACCCGAAATTTTTATTAACTTGCGTTCGCTACTCCCCTGCGTCCGAACCGAACCCACATCACTCAACTGGTCCTTCCCCTCACGCGCAGAGGGCAGGTACCGTCTGGTTCCCTCCCCTGTAGCAGCGCTCCCTCTCCCCTTCCCTTCCCATCAGATCTCGCTCACCATGCCTCCTCCTCGCCATCAGAGCGACCGCCCCCCACCCCCACTGGAGCAACCTTGCCTCTACCTTGTTAACCGGTGCCATTGCATGATTCAGGATGGAGGACCTAGGGTTAGGGTTTGGCCTCCTTCAGGTCGAACACTACCCATCTCCGACGGAGTCAAGGCGGCGCATCGGGAAGGCGTGCACCGTGCTCTCCTCCTCCTATTCCCTGCAGCACCGTTCCATCCTCCTCCTACTCGCTGCAGCACGGCGGATGGTGACGCGTCGGGAAGGCATCGAGGAGACACGACCAGGCTCCGTGCGCGGCCATCTTCCTCTGCCTCCGACGGTGCCGGTGTCGTGCCCTCCTCCGCGGTCAAGAGCAGCAGCAGCCGCTGCTATGCCGCGCCTCCATCCTCCTCCAACATGCAGCACAGTGGGAGGCGGTGCAGCGGGCGGGCATCAAGGAGGTGACGGTGGGGCTTCCGCACGCGTGGCCAAGAGGAGGCGCAAGTGCCGCCTTCTCTTCCCCTGCGTGCAGCACCTCCAAGCCACCCTCTGCTTCCTCTCGGCCTGGTATGTCCCTTCGTATTCTGTTGATTAATTCTCATTTGATTGGGGGCAGAGATGTGTGGACATCGGGTGAGGTCAGGGAACTCGACAACCAGATCAAATGAATTCTTGTGCTCTGATGTTTTCTCGAATTTAATCTGCTATAGATTTGGCGGTGATGCATCTGTTGCTCCTTTTGATTTAGGGAAAAAAACAAGGAGAAGAAGTGATAGATCCACGGGCAATGAAGTTCAATGAAGACAATGACAGATCCACGGGCAGGAGCCATCTCCGGTGGCCATGGCAGTCCTCAACTCCAATAGTGACGAGGCTATTCAGGACAGGACACCCACAAATATGTTCGACAAAATGCTGCTAAGGTAGATTTCTTTATCCTTTTCCAGTTTCATTGATGAATTGAAGATCAATGTACTGTTGAATCTGTTGGAATCAGAATTGTGCATCTTCCTAAATTTAACCTTGTGGTGCCAGCGCTATGTGCTTGCGAATGTGTACAAGGTGTTCAACCAAATCCTAGTGAGAGGTTAGTAATATTTCCCTATTTTCTTTTGCAGTTCATCACACATAATTGTGTGCTTATCTAGATTTTGTATTGGTCAAATGAGGAAGATCTATTTTTACATTGTGAATTATAGTTTTATATTCCTTCTTTAAAACTAGCTGAGCTTGGTTCTTTTTTTGCCTGCTGCTGATTTCACTACCATCACTACAACACAAATAGTTGACTGCTGTTGATTTCATTTGCTTGCCATTTGCGAATGATATTTTTTCCTATTGATTTATTGATGATCACTGCAACACAATCACCTAAATATAATGGTGTTGTTCTCCTATGACTATGAAATATTGGAACTCTTTTTATGCCTTGTCAACAATTGTCTGTGTCCCAAGCTACTAACTATAAACCGCGTATAAACTGCATATAAACATCATAAATATAATATCATACCTGTTCTTGTTCATCTTAGAGTTATCTACTAACAGATGCATGAGTGCAGTGCTCTGCTGTAATATCTGCTACATCTATGTACCCAGTCCTTAACAATTCTAATTTCTCTGCAGAATCTGCAACACGTGCGGCATTGACCATATACATAAAAGTAAGTCAATCCTATATGCTTCTTTTCTTTCTTTAGATTATCATGCCATCAGGTTGGTCATACATCATGCTTCTTCATGTCCATGATGATGAATAATAGTGTCTGCATGTAAAATAGGTAAGTCTCCCTATTTTTTTTATCGATGTTGCCCTCTTCATAAGAGCTTCTGTATGCTGTATACTCATGACACAATACCGGACTATATGCCATTATGAACATTGGCTGGAAATACCATGTCATGTTGTATAAGAACTGTATGAGACCTACAACCATTCTCAGCTCACCATTATGCATATCCATCCGGGCTTCCCTTTCTAGATAATTGTGAATTATGTTGTTGAACTGAACTTCTGTCTAAAATTTTATCAGCCTTCAACATTGGCTTATGGAATCCATTTCAGATCAAAGGTATGCAGCTGCTTCCAACTAATTATTCCTTCGGACTTGACTACGTGATTGATAGACTTATAGTATTTGGGTGTTCTTTTGGAGATTATATCTACCATAACAGTTTCTACTCTATATCTGCATAAATGGGAATGAGAAGAAAAAGGTGGCTGTAACCAAACCAGAAAGGTTGCTCTTGAGCCATCCGAAGAGTATCCAGTGAAGTCTCTGGTGAAGAAGACTTAACAGCTGCACTTTCGAGCCATGTCTAGACTTAACTGCTGCACTTTCTTTCTATTTTTGGAATGCCGTTTTTGGAAGTTTTGTTCTAGGAATAATCTATTCAGGTTTGATTAAAGTATTCTCACAATCACTTAATGCATGAGTGTACTGTTCCACTGTAATTTCTGCTACATCATGTTGTTGATCAGATAAATGGTAGCCTTCTATATTGTTCGAGGATAGCATAAGTAGGCTTGAGTGTTAATACTTGATAGAATTGTGGCCTGGTAGTTGCTTAACACTAGTTTAATTATCATAGCCACAGCGCATGAAGTTTGTTACTTGTCTGATGCTTGCCTAATTCTTCTGGACTTCTATTAATTGTGTTTTCTGTTCTAGAGGATGTGGATTTTTTTCCAAATCATATAGTTGTACATGGTGCTAAGAACCGCTTGATTGCTGCTTACAGTGTACACTGCTCTCTAATATCCTTCCCATAATTAATAGTTAGTCTAATTGCTCAGAAATGTCTATCATGTGTTAGAACTAATGAGAAACCTTGCTGTGTACACCCATGTTGGTGTAGAGGCAGGAACCTTGTTCCGTTATCTAAAAAAGAACTAATGAGAAACAAGGTAAGGCTACTTATTGAGCGTGCTGTATATTTTTTGATAGCATTTTGGTCCTGGAATGATTTCCCATGACATGAATAATGTTGATTCTCATAGCTGTAGTGTGTATGATCTTGACTATACTTAAGTCCTAACTAGATAACTTATTCTTATTTTTACTTGTTCTATCACAGAGCTGCAGAGAAGAGTTACCTTTGTGTTGGAAAACCGTTGATTAGTTTAGTACAAGATGATAGTTTATAGACTGACTTGAATTGTAAGTTTATTTGGTGGTCCAATAGGAGCTACTAGGAAGAGAACCATTATTCTGATGTTTAATTTATTGATTCATATGCTTATTCTTGAGTGTTCCTAAACTTGTCATGTAGTACATATGTTGGGCAGAATGTAACCATGTATATGCTCGTAACCATGTTTTCGACATAATGTAACCATATTTATGTAATCATACTTGTGAGTGGATGTGTATTGAACCTCTAGCCATGTGGATGAAATAGAAAAAAAAGGTTTATGATGCAATTTTTTTTGTTTTTTCATAGATCATTGGAGACTCTAGCTAGCAAAACGAGTCTGCAATGACTTGTCATTAGAGACTCTTTTTACCAAAAGAGTCTCCAATGACCAGTCATTGCAGACTCTTTTCGACTAATGAGAGTCTCCAAGGACCCCATCATTGGAGACTCGTTAGCAAAACGAGTCTCCAATGATGGGATCATTGCAGACTCTGAAAATTAGAGTCTCCAATGACGTATCATTAGAGACGCGAATTTGGAGACTCAAAATTTTAGAGTCTCCAATGTGACTTGGGAAGAGTCTCTAAAATCGTTTTCTTACATAGTGATAATTAAAATTAAAACCCACCATAGATCATGCAGACTCACCAATCTTCACTCTTCACTGGAATTGATCGATAGAGCATGCTGATAACGTGTTACGTTACCCACGTAATCGGAGGCACATAGATCTAGGTGAGAACTTAATAGTAAAAGTGGACACGAAAATAGAGAAGACGAATTCTTTATTTAATAGAGCGGCGAATTACATGGGGTGTCTCCTCAGTTATTTATAAGAAGAAAATCCTACTTCGAGTTGGGTCCTGAGTCCATAATGAGTCCACTTGGGTCGGGACATCTTGCTTCTAGAAGATAGGCTTGGCCCAATAAGCGTTTTAACACCACCAACCACTCAAAGATAAAAACAAGCTGAAAAATAAGTGTTGTCATTCACGACGGCAAGACGAGTAGGAGGCGTGAGACCGAGAGCTACTGATGTGTACTAAAGATTTCCACCTAAGACAAATTGTTTTTCTTCTTTTTAATCAAGTGAAAATTTAGAAACTTTTAATCATAGGATTTGTACTAGAATTTATATTGTTATTTTTATAGGGTTATTTAGTATATGATAGAGGGAAACAAAATGTTAATGTATATACTATAGAAAAAGTTCTTTCTGTAGACAGTTCGATTTCGATCTAGTGGTGCTAGCAAAGTTCCAAAATAAATAGGCTTGCGGTAAATAAAATGTTTTACTGTTTATACCTTGATTTGGAAAGTACAATCTCAAACCTAACATTTTAACAATAAAACACCAAACAGATCAATTGATTGAACATGGGACAGATGAGGAGAGAATTCCTATTTTCCGTTCCCTTATTTGGCCCTTCGTTAGTTATTCAAACTAACCGTGTTAAGTTAGGGATAAAAAGACGATTCTACCTCTAATGTGAAATTTTAACACTCAGGTACATAACACCCTCCACTTCCACTTTTCAATTGAATTGTTAATTTCACGTCAAGGGCAAAATCGTCGTTTCGTCCCCTACTTAACGAGATATGGAAGGGAAAATTGATTTCAAGCCGAATAAGGAACTTGAAATTTATGGGGGAAGGGAAGACTTAATTTTAACAGGGACACATAAAGAATTCTCTCGTGAATAATTGCATCAGCAAGCTACAATATCCTTTTTTGTTTATTCTTTAGCTCGGATTTTTTTAGGTGTCCAACTTCATTATGTATTATTGGCGGTGATGAAGCAGTATTTTTTTTACCTCCCATTCAAATAAAGTGCACCAAGTTAGTTTTTCTACAACCAATTCTTTCATTTATTTTGTTTTCTTTTTCAATTAATCACATCGTTTCCTAATAATGTTGACAGCATCAGCGAGCACATATGGGCAATCACGGCATCACCCATCTAAAGTGATCCCTGTGTTTGGTTGCTAGCTCGGGGTTGAGCCGGATCCAATCGATGCAGCCCGACCTAGTTTGGTTGCGTAGACCGACCCAGAATCGGGCTCGTCACGTGAAAGGTGCTTCCCGTGGGCTAGGGTCGGGTGTGTGAATGTGTGGACAGCTGCAAACCAACAACGCTTGGTTGCGTCCAGCATCAAGCT
The DNA here is from genome assembly GCA_031894775.1 of Chloris gayana. Lineage (NCBI taxonomy): Eukaryota > Viridiplantae > Streptophyta > Magnoliopsida > Poales > Poaceae > Chloris > Chloris gayana. Next base: position 40,538 of record JAUNZO010002065.1, read on the forward strand.
AGCTAGGGTTACCGCTCCCCACCCCAATAAATGACCACACCCTCCTCTCACTCGCGTGCTGCCCTCTCACTCCATCGTCGCCGCCTGGTGTGCTCGTAGGACTTCCGTGCTTGAGGGGAGGAGGCCCACAACCTCGACTCTCCGGTTCGGTGGCGTCGATCTATGTTCTTGTTTGACCTCGACGTCTCGTGTAAAGTCTCCTTCACCTACATCGGTAGATCTATGCACATCCACCTTTTTTGTGTTCTCTCGCCTCCTCCTCCCAGTAGATCTACTTGATTCTTTGAATTCTAATGCATAGTTGATTGTTTCTCGGTTATAGTATGTGTTTTTCTCTCTATTAAATTTTTTGTTTACCTTATATTGTTCATCTTTCCTCTTTTCAATTGACTGAAACTTTAGGAACTTTCAATCAACATGATTTGTAAATCTGTACTTGTTATTTACTTTCGTAGAGTTATGTCACATGTGTACGAGAGGGTGATTGAAAATTACCCAAACTTTACGAGCGACTGAAAATTAGCAAGTCCCTTAAATTGTTATCTTGATGTTACCATGCTTAAATTGACCTTTCGAACCACCTTTTGTGATGTAGTTTTGTTTGATGTGAGCAAGCATTGTACCACCGATCTGTGTTGTTGCCTTGTTTAAATTAACCGAGGAGAATACCACATGTTTTTTTACATTTCCTTATTTGTTTTGAGCTGAGTGCACATGTTTGCGATGATGCCTTGTTTAACTTGAGTAAAATACCATATGTTTGTGATGTTGCTTAAATCTAAGTTGAGTACTACATGCCTGCGCGTATTGTTTTTGTGTTAACCTGAGCTGAGTTCCATGTGTTCTATGATCTTGGCTAGGCAATGGAGGAGCCCGAGCTTTGCTCACAAGCGCTGATTGAAACGCCGAGAATCCCAAAATCCTGCTGGACGGTTCCATCCCCACAAAGATGGCAGCTTCGTCGTCACGGATGCCGCTCCCGGATCTGTCGGCGCCATTGCCGGCAACCCTTATCGAAGACCTTCGGCGGATATCCCGATCCGCCTCCCGACCCTTGATGACCTCGGCCGCGCCTCCGCGGCCTGCGTCACATTCCACAACATCATCTCCGCCCAATCCTTCCTTCGCCGCGTACGCGTTACCCACCCGCTACCCCTCCTCGGCATCATGTCCGACTCCTTCATCCCGGCGGAGCCACCACATCCCTGCGCAACATTGGCCCACGCTATCACCCCCGCCACCATCGACTTCGGGTGCTCCTTTGTCCCGTCCATGGAGGGCCCGGACCACCGGCGTCCACTGCGACTTCCGCGATGGGCGTGTCCTCCTCGCTGCTGTGCCCGAGAACAAGTTTGCTTATTCGCCGGGTGACTACGACGTGAGTGTCTTGGTAACGGAATTTGCTGTCTGCGACCCCTTGCATCGTCGCTATCTCATGCTCCCCATCTTGCCCGAGGAGCTCACTGCACTAGTCGATGAGCTCGACATCACGTGGGTCGGTTCTTTCCTTGCCCCATCCGAGGAAGGCGAGGGAGGCACCTCATTCGAGTTGTTTCCTTGGTGCAGTGTGAAACCATTCTCGTGTATTTCATCTTCTCTTCCATCGGTGGGTCATGGAATGCTCGCTGAGTTTGACGGTTGGATGGCCTTGACTCGCTGAAACTTCTAATCCATCTCCGGGCATGCAACTCTGAGTTGGACCCAGCAGAGAGACCGGACTATGCTCATGGATGCTTCTGTTGGGTGATGGGTTGGAGTCACAAGCTACTAGTGCTTGATGTGGGCACAATGGAGTTCTCTCGCTTTTGACATCCCTCGGGTTTACCCACCGCTTTCCGGGACTATTGTAGAGGCGAGGAGAAGGAAAGTTTGGGATGTTTACTCTCTTTGAAAGCATGGAATATGAATATACACTCTCGTATACTATCTTGCAAAATGATGGCAATGCTACAACCTTGTGGCCAACGAGAGGCATTTATCCCTCTACCATCCAATCATCGCTACGAGTATCATAGGTGTAGCTGGAGGATACTTGGTGCTACAAGGGATCCTGTTAGACCCTACTTCGGACGCTTGCTATGTCAAGGGATTCCGGAAAACTCTAGGTCTAAGAGGTGGGACATCGACTACTTTTCACTGAATTTGAGGACTTTTCGAGTGTGAGCGGTTTTGTGAGGCACATAACACTACCGAAGTGCCGCGTTGTTTGTTGGGTTTCCACCATCCTTGTCTGCACCAACCATTTGAACTGGTAAGTTTAGCCTCAACCTACCACACTTGTACTTTTCACCCAATAGCTTGTCAATGCAGATATCAGTTTGGGAGCAGTATTGCTTATTTCTATTTATTCTTCAAGTAGTCCCTTGCACATGCACATGAGTTACATTCCACATCTGCATGTTTACCATGTAGCTTGTCTGCAGTTTTTTGGGGGAAAATGGTGTCACGTGTTATTGATGTTTATTTTGTTAATTAATTTTGTTGTGCAAATGTAAAGCTTGTGAAACTCAGGAAAGCATCATATATATATATATATATATATATATATATATATATATATATATATATATATATATATATATATATATATATATATATTGAGTAAATTGCACAAAACTACAACTATTTGTACCATAGTTGCAAAAAAAACTACAACTTTTGAATTCCTATTGCAAAGAACTACAACTACATTGAATTTTGAGTTGCAGAAAACTATAACTTTAGTAATTTCTGGTCATGCATGGACCCTACCTATCACCATCATTCCGATGATGCCATTCCATCGTCCATGTTTGATGAGGGACCCATGCCAAGTCTGATGTGGAAGAAGCAGCTCATATCTACTTGGGTTATAAACTCGGATGGAGTATGTTAGATCCCAACATAATTGCTCAATCGTGCACATCAAAATTAGTGCCTACCTCCTTATCATGATCGCTCCCAATTTCGCCACCCCCTTCAAAAAATTTTGCCACCCAGCTTGCTTCAGTCATGTCGCTCGAGTTAAGAACCATCAACATGTATCTTGGCATGGGTCCAACATCCAATGTGGACAACAAAACATTGTCATCAGATTGATAGGGAGGACCTACGACCACCCCAGAGCAGAAATTGCTAAAGTTGTGGTTTTCTGCAATCATGGCACAAATAGTTGTAGTTTCATGCAACTCACTCATTTTTTACCATATTGTGAACACGCATATTTGAGAAACTTCTGACTCTAAAATAAAGAAAATAAATTATGTTGTTGGCTGTAAAGATAGTCAACCTAAAGGACCTACTATCCCAGTTTTGCTGACTTGTTCAAAGTCTGCTTTTGTCGTTTAATAGTTCAATTGAACCATCGGGTGTGCAGGTCTATCAAAATTACTAAGCTATCAATGTGCATACTTCTGCTAAATATTTTTAAGAACTGATTGTCACCCCTGAATTTTATGCTTGCACAAATCTTACAGTGTTATAAATATTTTTTGACCCCAACTTCTTTATAATTTGCTATTAATAAGGTTTGTATGTGTTATTCTAGTTTTTGTTATAGTAAAATTTACCAGTATGGTGTCTCTGCTTTAGATGATTGATTTCTTTAAGTCTCTTACATGGAGCATAATATTTTCTTTAAAATCAAATGTAGCGCATTGGAATTACATGAGAACCGCTAAATTATTCAATTTCAGTTTAGTCACTTTTCTGGGCATAGAAAGTTTACATTGTTGTCGTAAATTTAGTTAAATGAATGGTAGATCCAACAAATTAAATATCACTGAGTTCGTCCATCTGCAGCCTTTAAGAAAAGTATAAGTATATCAAGTACATAACTTTATTTTAATTTAGTCATTTTAAAGGAAACTCTGCAAATTTTGACAGTTGAGTTAAACCCTTTTTTTAGTTTTGAGGGGTGAATAGGCATTTTACTTTAGTTATATATTTGTAAGATGTTATTAGATTGATAAAGGACTTAAGATCAAGACCTGTTTATAGTTTAATAATGTGGTCTTTCCGACCGATGTCTTTAAGTATTTGATTCTGATTCTATATTCAACTTTCGGAAGAATTCAGAGATTCTGTATTTAGCTCCCATTTCATAGCTTTTCCGTTTAATAACTTGGAAAATTAGCTTCATCTGTACATAACCTGTTAAAGTTATTGATGAAAAACAAAAATATGGTATGCCAGTTCATGGAAAACTCTAAATAATTTAATATACATGGAAAAATAGTAAACTTGCAACAATCAATCCAATACTTATCCTTTTTTGTTGTAAACATTTTCCTCTAGATGTCCTGTTCATATCATTTCGGTGGTTATTTTGAGACATTTCAGTTATATGATTTATCTCTCACCATCTGACTGCAGGAGTTGATCTTCAAGCTTAGCCTTCTTCATGGATGTTGTTGGTGCTGGTCACAAGGTGGATTTCGATATTATACTTGTACTGAGCTTGGCTTGACAAGTTTTTCTAGTGACATTGTATTGGTGTAGACTTGTTGAACATATGATGTAATCTGGGTTGTTCAGTCGTTTTATCTAGAGCCTGAATCTAAAGTTATGGATTGTTCGTCTTTACCCAACAAATATGCAGTAACTTCATACTTCTATTTCTATATATTAAAACCTTATATATGCTTTCCAGGGTTTGGTATATTTCTGCTTTATACAATGTGTCTTGGTACCACCTGTGCTTTGTACAATGTGTTTGGCACAGCTGATTGAAAATGTTGTAGTATCCTAGGGTTAACAGATTATGGAATATGCATTCTATTAGGTAGATATTCCATCTATGTTTATATGGAAGAGGTATATTGTCATTGCACTCCATCTGTTCAAATTATAAGACGTTTTTGACTTTTAGACATCATGTATGACCATTTGTTTTATTTAAAAATGTTATGTACATATTGTTTATTTTATTGTGGTTTGTTTCATAATTAAAGTTATTTTTAAGTAACTTATTTTTTTATTTTTATATAATTTTTAAATAAGACAAATGATCAAACGTAAACTCTAAAAGTCAATTGTCTTATAACTTGGAACAGATGGAGTATATAGGAATAAGTTGATGGTGTATGATTATAAAATTGACCTATGATACGTTTGGTGACTTCCGTTGGAGAGTGAAGGTTTTGAGTTTAGTTTCTACTTTTATTTTTCACCGAAAATTGGTGTTAATGACCGATACAGGGCAAGTTAGTAGTGGCTCGTTACTGACAGATAATTGGACAATATATATCTGAGAGGTCAAGTTGATGGCTCAATCCGTTATTGCAATGAAACATATGCATAATAAGACACAAAGATTAATTACGATCTTGGTGCAACTATCAACTGATGCTAAATAGAATATTGTTCCAGTCATGACCGTTGGAGCTAGAAGGCGAAGCCAAGAACTAGTTATATGTTACTCTTGCCCATTTGTTCTACCTATCTTTTTCGTTTCGACTAACATGTACATATGAGGCGGCGTAAATAAAAGCATCCAGGAGTTTTTTGGATTAAAAGAAACGTTTTTTCATTTTTTTAAAAAAAATAGATTTCTTTCATATTAGTCGACTCAAATCGACTTTATTTTTAGTCGAGCGCTAACTGACATTCACAAGAGAGAGAGAGGTCATCCAATGGTCACAACTCACGAGGAGTCAGCTGAAAACAAAACACCTCGCTAAAGAAACAGATAGCGCACCGACGCTTGCCATTCACCACTCAGTCTTACCTAGTTCACATTAATTTTTTTGCTATTTTAACGATGAAAGGAAGTTGCTTCGATAAATGATCACCAAACTTGAGACTGCACTGAAATGACAATCAAACCGATGTCCGACCTATTTTTATAGAATGCCCTCTCT
>JAUNZO010002066.1:0-23091 GCA_031894775.1 Chloris gayana
TGTTGACCGGAAGACTTTCTTGAGTCGTCTCAACACTTGCCGGTCCCAAGCCCGGATAAAGGAGGAGGGGTTGTGTTAGGCTTGGCGAGCCAACAACTATTTAGCCACTCAAATGGATATGAAACCCACAAGAAATTCGTTGGGGCGTTCCCTGCTGAGCGACGCGCCACATCGGAACCCGGGTGTGGTGTTAAATGAGCAAGGGCCGGGTCGCCGCAGCCTTAGTGGCGCGCCACATCGGAACCCGGGTGTGGTGTTAAATGAGCAAGGGCCGGATCGCCGCAACCTTAGTGGCGCGCTACATCTACGCCGGGTGTAGTGAAAAATAAGCAAGGGTCTTTGCACCTCCCTCGACGGGTGCAAAGGGTAAGGAAGTTAGCCGAGCCAACTAGGATTCGCCTAGGTAGTTGGAATGTGGGATCCCTAACGGGTAAGTTACGAGAGCTAGTCGATGTAGCAATTAGAAGGCGGGTAAATATCCTATGCGTCCAAGAGACTAAATGGAAGGGTCAAAAAGCGAAGGAAGTGGAGGATGCGGCTTCAAGCTTTGGTACACGGGGACAACATCCGGTAGGAATGGTGTAGGCATTTTGATCGATCGGAGCCTTAAGGATGGAGTTGTAGATGTGAGGAGGCAAGGCGATCGGATTATCCTTGTCCGGTTAGTTGTTGGAGATTCGGCTCTAAATGTGATCGGTGCCTATGCCCCCGGGTAGGTCTTAGTGAGAGCATCAAGAGGCGGTTACGGGAAGATCCGGATAGTATGGTTAGTACCATACCTATTAGTGAGAAACTCTTCATAGGAGGAGACCTTAACGGCCACGTGGGTGCGACAAATGTAGGGTTTGAGCGGGTACACGGGGGCTTTGGATATGGTACTAGGAATCAAGAAGGGGAAGAGATCCTAAGCTTCGCGTTGGCCTACGACTTGTTGATAGCGAATACCCTATTTAGGAAGAGGGAATCCCATCTAGTTACCTTTAGTAGTGGACGACACTCGAGCCGGATCGACTTTGTCCTAGCTAGGAGAGAGGACGGACGTGCTTGCCTAGATTGTAAGGTGGTACGGGGGAGTGTGTTGTTCCTCAACACAAGCTTGTGGTGGCGGACTTCCGCTTTCAAATACGTGCCCATCGGGGCAAACGTGCCAAAACCACGAGGACAAAGTGGTGGAAGCTAAGAGGAGAAGCGTCACAAACTTTTAAGGAGAGGATGCTAGATGAGGGACCTTGGGAGGAGGGAGAAGACGTCGACGACATGTGGTTAAAGATGGCAACATGTGTTCGGAAGGTAGCTTCGAAGTGTTTGGAGTGAGTAGGGGAGGCAAACGAGAAGCGAAAGACACCTGGTGGTGGAATGATGAGGTGCAAAAGGCTATCAAGGAGAAGAAGGATTGCTTCAAGCGTCTACACGTTGACGGGAGTGCAGCCAACATTGAGAGTTATAGAATAGCGAAGAGGGCAGCAAGGCGAGCGGTGAGTAGAGCTAAGGGCCGGGCATATGATGACCTTTATCAACGGCTAAGCACGAAGGAAGGGGAGAAGGATATTTACAAGATGGCTAGAAACCGTGAGAGGAAGACAAGGGACATAAACCAAATCAAATGTATCAAGGATGGTGCGGATCGACTTACGGTGAAGGATGAGGAGATCAAGTATAGATGGCGAGAGTATTTCGATAAGTTATTTAATGAGGAGAATGGGGGCCCTACCCTTGAGTTGGACGCTTCATTTGATGATACCAACGAGTGCTTCGTGAGGAGAATTCGTGAGATAGAGATCGGGGAGGCCTTGAAGAGGATGAAGGGAGGTAAAGCGATGGGTCTCGATGGTATCCCCATTGAGGTGTGGAGATGTCTCGGTGCTAGAGCGGTAGTATGGTTAACTAAGCTTTTCAACCTCATTTTTCGATCTAACAAGATGCCGAAGAATGGAGGAGAAGTATATTAGTACCGATCTTCAAGAACAAAGGAGATGTTCAAAGTTGCACTAATTATCGTGGGATTAAGGTGATGAGCCATACGATGAAGCTGCGGGAGAGGGTTATCGAGCATCGCCTAAGAGGAGTAACAAGAGTGACCCAAAACCAATTTGGGTTCATGCACAGGAGGTCGACCATGGAAGCGATTTTTCTAATGCGACAATTGATGGAGAGATATAGGGAGCGAGAAGAAGGACTTGCACATGGTCTTTATTGATCTCGAGAAGGCGTATGACAAAGTTCGAGAAATGTCATGTGGTGGGCTTTGGAGAAGCACAAAGTTCCAACCAAGTACATTACCCTTATACGGGATATGTATAAGGATGCGATGACTTGTGTTCGGACTTGTGATGGGGACACCATCGACTTTCCAATTAAAATAGGACTACATCGGGGGTCAGACCTGAGCCCTTACCTATTTGCTTTGGTGATGGATGAGGTCACAAGGGATATTCAAGGTGATATCCCTTGGTGTATGCTCTTTGCCGATGATGTGGTCCTAGTTGATGAGAGTAGGGCGGGGGTTGATAGGAAGTTAGAGCGTGGAGGTACACGTTAGAGTCAAAGGGTTTCGGACTTAGCGGGAACAAGACCGAGTACATGAGGTGCGATTTCAGCTTGACTACACATGAGGACGGAGATGTTAGCCTCGATGGCCGGGTGGTGACCAAGAAGGATACTTTTCGATACTTAGGATCGATGCTACGGAAGGATGGCGAGATTGACGAAGATGTTAGGCATAGAATTTCAGCCGGTTGGTTGAAATGGCGTCAAGCATCCGGCGTACTTTGTGATCGGAGGGTGCCACAAAAGCTAAAAGGTAAGTTTTATAGGACCGCGATTCGCCGGCAATATTATATGGTGCTGAATGTTGGCCTACAAAAAGACGACATGTCCAACAATTAAGTGTAGCGGAGATGCGTATGCTACGGTGGATGTGTGGACATACAAGAAGGGATCGGGTACGGAATGAAGATATTCGGGATAAGGTAGGAGTGGCTCCAATTGAGGAGAAATTGGTTCAACATCGATTGAGATGGTTTGGACATGTCCAACGTAGGCCTCCGGAGGCACCAGGTGCGTAGTGGGGCTCTAAGGCGGGCCGATAATATAAAGAGAGGTAGAGGTCGACCTAACTTGACTTGGGAAGAATCGGTCAAGAGAGACCTTAAGGAGTGGAATATCTCCAAAGAATTAGCTATGGATAGGAGCGCTTGGAGGCAAGCAATCGACGTGCCGGAACCGTGACCTTTATGTTGCTCTAACTTTGTGTCTTATGGGTTTCATCTCTAGCCTACCCCAACTTGCTTGGGATTAAAGGCTTTGTTGTTGTTGTTGTTGTTGTTTGCATTGTTGGATAGAGAACAAACCCAAAGGCACTTGGCATTTGGTCCAAATAGATGGCATAACAAGTTGTTGAGTTCCATACTTTGTCACTTCAACTAATAGTTGTGTTCAATACACACGCACAATACCAAATATGCAGCCGGATGTTTCCTATTACCTCATCACACATCACATCAACCAAAACATGTACTCCATTCGTCCCCTTTTGTATAATGCTTTGTCCCTCAACACGGATACCAACGAAGAGGGTACGGTCTGCTATTATAACATTGTGTACTTGCTCGGTGAGGATGCGGGTGCTCCAGGACAAACGCTCATCCCCTTTCATTCCTTCCTCGCTCGTCTCCTCCAAAGGCTCTCACAAATGTCCGTCCTCATTTTATTCCTTCTCTCCCCACACATCAATTTCTTTAGCTAATAAAGCTCTTGCATCTTAGCTTAACGACGGGCATTGTGTGCCCGGATATTCTACACCACGACAGCCTTCTCCAACCTTGTCCATGGTGGATCTCGGGCGACCGCAACCTGCTTCCCCGGTAGGAAGGCGACATGTTCTCCCGATTCCACAACATTGTCCTTTCATTTCGCGCTCCGCCCGACCACCGGGGACGGTGCCATCTGCCGGTGGTGTCGCCCCAAGCTCGGCGACATGGACGAGGATGAGCTTGCCGTTTGTGAAGTTAGTGAGCTTCCCAAAGCTCGGTTGAGCGGCCTTCCCCTCGTCCCAGGTGCATGTGCGGGCGACCACCACGGCCTGGATTTGGGTGGATTTTGATTGATCTTCGGTCGATTTGGATCTTGAGCTCCGGGGACTAAGCATCGACCACCACAATCTTGATTTGGGTGAGGAGGGGGCTGGTGGTAGGGCGGACACTACCAAGATGACCAGCACAGCAGGAATCGAGATGCTGCAGCGGGCACGCCGAAGAAGGTGCGGGCATGCACGTGTGGGAGATGAGGGACGAGGAAGAGGAATGGTGAAGATCGGTGCGTGAGATCGAGTTCCAGCCATAGAGGATCCCGGTTGTATGTCGTGAATGAGGCAGACTTGCATCCGAAGACAAGAACGTCAAACATTTCGGGAAAAATAGGTCATGCTAGAACTGTAAACATTTGGGGACCGAGGGAGTATCTTGCTTCGGTCGATTTGGATCTTGAGCTCCGGGGGCTAAGCATCGACCACCACAATCTTGATTTGGGTGAGGAGGGGGCTGGTGGTAGGGCGGACACTGCTAGGATGACCAGCACAGCGAGGATTCAAGATGCTGCAGCGGGCACGCCGGAGAAGGTGCGGGCATGCGTGTGTGGGAGATGAGGGACGGGGAAGAGGAATGGTGAAGATCGGTGTGTGAGATCAAGTTCCAGCCACGAGAGGATCCCGGGTGTATGTCGTGAATGAGGCAGACTTGCATCGGAAGACAAGAACGTCAAACATTTCGGGAAAAATGGGTCACGCTAGAACTGTAAACATTTGGGGACCGAGGGACTACCTTGATGGCCATGACTATCAAAATATATGGGTTGTGGCCTAACAGTTCGTGCAACAAGATCACAGCAACTAGATGTTTCTTATTACATCACATATCACTTCAACCAAAACATGTACTTACATTGATAGCCGTGACTATCAAAATATATGGGTTGTGGCCTAATCTATACTCGAATTCACATATAGTGCACTTCCACAAACAGATATATAGCAAGTGAGAGCAAGACTTTAAATCAACAAAGATATAGTCCTAGGTGAGTTGATCATGAGAAATAAAAAAAAGACCAGCTAAGACTCTTCTTTCATTTTATATAAGGACCAGCTAAGAGTATTATTATGACTTACGAAAAACTATGTTCAAAACATGAACCCACAACACAGGTGGGCCCACATAACAGATAGCCAACACTACTGGAAACCGAAATAGTCCTGTCGTAACTTCGGAACGCACAGGGAAATCGGGCTCGGGCGCACAGGGAAATCGACCGCGTCCCCAGCCAATGAAACCAGAACCCTGTCCCTTTCTTTCTCCCAAGTCGTTCCTCTTTCTCTCTCCCAAGAGCCGCCGCCCCATCACCCGATTCCAACTCTGCAGTATGCGCCCGACTCCTCCGCCGCCGCCGTGCCCCGCTTCACCAGCTAGGTTCACATATTTGCTAGGCTGAGTATGAAATGTGAGTGTAGTTCTCAGCTAATGTGTAGCAAAAGGAAGAACTTGTATGTTCTAGACTATGGGTCCTTTTTTATATATGTATAATGTTGACTATTGAACCTCTTTGATCGAATGTGCCTGCCGGTGATATTTGCTCGTCGGTCCGACGGTTCAAGCTGATGTATTTCCTATGTGGCTTTTTTTTTGTTTTCCTAGATACAATTTTCCTGTCGGCCTGGATATAATTTCCTTGAGGGCTAGCCGTTAGAAATCATTTCCCTGTGTGCTAACCGTCAAGGAAATTATAATTTCCCTGTCGTCATATCTCTGGCGGCTATTCCTCGACGGTTCACCGACAGGTTTACTTTCCCTGACGGTATTTTGTATTTTCCTGTGGGTTTTTGGCTCACATGGATATTCCGGTTTCCAGTAGTGCAAGAGAATTGTTATAATTTATATGATGAATCGTACACAATAGACAAGCATCGGAAACATTAGCTCCTTTACAACCAACCGTATATAATGGGTCCAATAAGTAATATACGGTATGCTACCATTCCATTTTTTTGAGATGTGAATTATCGTTCCTTACACATGAACCATGATCTTTTAATGCCAACAACTGTATTTTTTTAAAAAAAAGATCCAAAAATGAAATTGGAATATTCAAGCAACCGATTGCAATTATGTCCACGGTACAAAATAATGACACAACTATACACCACTACAAAATGGTGGAGACAAGATCGCCAACTACAAATTTTACAATAAGTAATAATAACGGTCTACAAAATTGGGAGTGCTTCTGTCAGCTTTAAACAGTATACATATATTCATTTTGAATCAAACAATTATTAAAATTTTCTTTAGAACTCAGAAAATTCGAAGTTCCCCACTTTCCAATTGTACAAACTGAAGTCTTTAGTTCAAAGCAGCATTTAGTCAATCTAACCTCACAGCCAAACTAATATGATCAGTGCAATGATTGGGCCTAAGAATTTTAATTATTAATTTAGATTATTTCAAATCAAAGAAAAGAATAAAACGGTGTATCAGAGGACGACAAAAAGACTGCTAGACATCTCCAAATTAAGATCTTGAAAAAGAAAAGGTAGGTCATGTTTAACATGAATGAGTTTTTCGCAATAAAATATTTGCATCTGATGAATATAAACGATTGAAACTAATATTCTTCTCAAGAGATCTAAACATTAAAACACTACAACTACATAGTATTTTTTATCCAGCTCATTTTTTACAGTATCATAACATCATGAAGTCACTCACTACAATGGTTGACATTACTCACTAAAGGAATAATCATTGCATTGAAATGATGATCTCAATAAAATGGAAAATATGTTAGTGGTAAATCAAGCAGTAACTCTAACTCTGCTCCTACTTCCTAATATATGATAACCTCGGTACAATACATTACCACAGTTTAAATAACAGTATATAAAAAAAGAGCTGTTGAACATCAGAAAAGTTGTGTTATAACTAGACAGAGGAGTTTACCACTTTCAACAGTTGGCGAGGACAGCGACGGCGGAAAATTAGTTTATATGTGGGCATGTAAAATGTGATGCTTCAGACTACACACCTTCTCATGCTACAAAGTCTTGACGCCCATTGAAAGACATTCCGAATCTATCCTGCCCTGGGTTGAACTTACATGCGGCCCTGAAGAGCTAAAATCTTCAGGAGAACTCAGCAGGAGAAAGTACCTCTCTGTTGTGTCCTTGATGTAGTGCCGGAACCCAGGATCCAACGGTATGATCTTCTCCACTTGCTAATGGCTGGAACCGTCTTGCCTAACCATGTAATGGAGACTAGCCTCTCTTCATCTGCAATTTGATCGCGAAGAGCAAACATCCCAACCATGCCTTCCCCTGCATCCACAATAGCAATCTCTCGCCTCTGGCAGATGGGAGGGAGGTCAGCTATAGAGAACTCCATCCTCTTGGTGTCCAGCACAAGAAACTTGTCACACTGATCTGTTGGCACACCCTTGTATTGAAGCACAAATATGATACAGAGTAGCAGGGTTACAAGTAGGAGTAGAAGTAGAAGGGGTGTGAATCAGAGAATACAACTGGGGATGAGGATTGGAGAACCCTAGAGGAGACGAGAAAATCGGAGGAGGAAGAAGAACGATAGAAAGGGGATAAGTCGTAGCTTGTGATTATTGTTCGATTGATTGATTTCCTTCTTCGATGTGTTGCTTGCTTCCTATGTATCCTGCATGTTGCTTCTGTCATGGGCTTTGACCAGTAGATGCAACCCGGCCCATGGGCTGGATCCTGACATTCCCTCCTCCTTAAAGGACTTGCCCTCAAGCGGACACAGAAATGCAACTCCGTTAGTATCCCAATTCTTGCACATGTTGCAAACTTGAAACTTACCAACCATATTTGTGTGTAAAGCTTCAGATTGCTTGACTTATCAGCAAGGCTCGTGGATTCTGTAACAAAACCAAGAACTGAACCAGATGACCATAAGCCTCTGTAGCAAACTTCACCATGGCCATTTTCCAGCTCCATGAAAGTTGTTTTATTTTGTTGACCTTCAAACAATTGCAGCAAAGCTCCAACACTGTCGAAACTCTTGACTTGATCTCAAGTGAGAGAGTAATAACCAATGGCAATTGCAACAGGAGAAGCTTCAGGAACAGAATATGAGACATAGAGTGATGATGCATCAGTACTATCTGTCTTGGGTCGCTTGGTAAAAAGGTCCTTCTGTGTGACAACCAATGCTGTTGAATTTCTCCTGGACAAAAGTTGACATGTCTCCATGCTAGCTCTTTCCCACGCACTAGTTGCCTCACAGAACCATGATAAGACCAAATTGTTTGAGCCATGAGCGAACACCTATATCTCACTACAAGCCAACAATTATTTGTGGTTGCACTTGAACGACAGTATGCCCAGGTTTTAGCTAACCAATATAAAATTGCATGTTCTCCTGCCATTGGACCACCTGGACTATCCATTCTATTAAGCTCAAGATGATTAACAGAATTGTAGCGATCACTCAACTCAATGTATCTTCCAGGGCTACATTCACACATTGTCAGAAAACTCATAGGCACATTAACTGAATATTGATGGACAAAACCACGATTGACATCACCTATTGATTTGTACGGCCTTGAATCTTCAGATGTGCATGTTGCTACATATCTTAGAATCCCTGGATCCCATTGCCTCAAAGAATTGTACGGTCCCTTGTACTCCATGCCCATAAGACAAGCATCAGTAAAGAGCACAAACACATAAGCTTCACTGCTCATGTATTCTTGCCAACAAAATCTAGAAAAGATCCATACAATATTCCAGTGTACAAACTCTTGCCGACAAGATCCACATAAGCTAGCAACCTTGTCACACTAATAGCTTACTGAAAAATGAAGCTGGGCACTAACAGGCACTTGACAGTAGCCAATGATCTCTAGTCGGCACCTTTCACGCAAGAAAAGTCTACAATTACCACCACACTTCTGCTGCATTTCTTCTTAAATTACTTCCAAGTTGAAAGATGCAAACTCAATATCCTGTAGCAATATGGCCAGCAGTTTGAGAGAATAATCAGAGGAAACAGCACACTAGCAAGCACTTGATCTTCACTAATAATCTTGAGCTGACACCATTCAACCAAGACACGTCTGCAATTAGCACCAGACTTCTGTTGTACTTGGCCCTTCAATAAGCACACATTGTAGCCATGGAACTAGCCCGTTCATAGTAACAGGAGCACTAATACTCTGTAGATGATGAAATAACCATGGTGGTTTCCAAATCAAATAGAAATCCCAACTCCGAGAACCTACATTGCTCAAGGTGAAAGATGGCCACGGCATTGGTCGTACCTTAGCAATGTCTATGTATTCTACCATGCCACTTGTATACATAAAACATGTTAGAGAACCCAATGGAAATCCAGATTTATCCCCGTATGGTACCCCTTTGTCATGTTGCTCCATCACTTGAGGAATGTACCATCTTATATTTACTAATTGGAGGCTCCTGCCTTCACGTTAATCGGAAGAAAATCCTAAAAATTCTCACAAAAAGCAAAACATCCGGCCGTCGATTTGGATGTTTGGCAAATCACAACCAATAAATCATGCGCGATTAACTTCCAACCGTGTGTGGCATGGAGACATGCTGATCTAAAAATTTGGAAGTACTTACGAATAAGGGGAAAAAATTATACGTGAGTTCAACTTGATAGGGGTTCGTTGGAGTATGGAAATTCCTGGGTATACATCGAAGAGAGCGGAACGATGGGCATAGTGGATTCAGGACCTTGCTAGCAGAGGTCGATCACCTTCCCAAGCGGAGGCGGGGCACCTCCCACGCACCTGGCGTGGCACTTTCGTCGCAGCAAGAAGGGTGAAACACCACATTGGACGCTAGGAATAGGAGGATCCCAACCATGGCCCATGGAATTCCGCAGACGCCGCCGGCTGGCCAGCAGCAGTGCCAAAATTGTCGGGTCCACAGGGGCCTCCTCTCGATCTTAGTGATCCATGACAGTAGCATATGTATTGCGGGAGACATGATCCGCCCATAGCAGCAGAAGGAGCAACTTCATGGTGTCGTAGGGACAGCTCTGTTGGTGAGAGCCGCAGGGCAGAGAAGATGTACCTTCACGTCTCGCATGTGACGGCTGCTTGCATACTAAAATCCTCCATTCAACGATTCGCAGATGCTCCGCCGTTAGAACGATGCCATTGAAATCCTGCGTGCCTCTGAGTACGAAACAGCCACATGGAGATGCATCCGTGTAGCAAGATGGAGAAGAGAGGTTCCATATGCTGCTACGAATATAGGTCTCCATGTGCTAATCTTTGCAAAAACCAGTTTGTCTGGATCAAAGTCATGGTGTGGCAACAACACAGGTCTTCATGAATTGCAGTTAATACAGATTAGTATTGGTGAAGTCTCAATAGCTTCAAGTTGCCAGGTATTTTCCAATCTGCAAAAAGCTCAGTTTTTATTTCAGAGCAGCACTAGCGGATATTAGTCTTTAGCTTGGGTCCAACAGCACCAGCATATGAATGAGATGTATAATAGCTATACTTTGTTGTTTCCATAGTTTTGCATGAACAGTTACATTAATTTCAATTACATCATCAGATGCATTGAGATCTGTCTTTTCTGTTTCTTTCCTTTTGGGATTGCGCTAGGAAAAAAAAGGTTGACTCTTCAACAGAATAAGAAATAATATACCAAGTCAATGGCAAGTTTAAATTTTAAGACATCTTTCTGCTAAAAAGAGGAGAGTGCATACATAAAGAAAGCATTCATATTTATCAGCTGAATAGGTAAACGTCCAAAGAATCTTCTAAAACATGGGACTGCCTGGGAAAGGAATTTAAGGCATCATAAGTGTACACTCACAATTTTACCAAGTAATGATGACGAAAAACTGTTAAAATATTTGTTTTACCAAAATTGATGAATTGCATTAAAATGTGGCATGTGTACCCAGTAATTTTGTTGTATATGTTTAAAATATTAGTGTCAAGATTTTAAGATTCATTAAAAACATTATTACAAATTTTTTGAGGTATCGCTCTGATCCTTATTACTGTGGGGCCAATTAATGCAAACACGGAGGTTATGAACAGGAAACAATTCAAATGAGATAATAATTCATGATGGTTAGTTATCTACAGGAACCTGATATTAATTTTGTCTGATTCTCTTGGATCTAATAGCATTGATCTTTTAGTGTGCATAACACTTTTGGTTGTAAACTTTACACATCTACTTCATATTATGTGCAGCAACAACCATACATGTACCACAGAAAATAGTAGGCAAATATGTGGTATTTGCTGAATATTAAATGCTCATTTCATGTATTTATAAAATAATCCATCACATTCAGTAGATGCTAGATTATGTACTTTAAATAATAAAAGTAATGAATACATGAGTGCTGCATAAATTCTTACAATGTAAAAAATGCATAAAGCAACACAAATAATAGTGGTTAAGTATGGCATGAAAATACATGAAATGTGTTGAAAGAAAACAATAAGGATGGCACACAGATTTGATAAGTAGACAGATCATCCAATTCTTTTATTAGTTAAAGAACATGAAAGTAACACGGAAATATGTGAAGCAGTTAATCTTCATTATTATGGCAGTAGCCTATTGAGTTCATTACCATTTCATTGCAACATTATATATTGATAAAGTCAATACTGAATATGGCATGCCTTTAGCATTGGGAAATTATAAATCCCCCTCTAAGTGTATATTAAAATTGGTAACCCGTGCAGTTGCACGGGGTTGATGGACTAGTTCATCAGAATCAGAAAAGCCATCGTAAAGTATTACCTCAAGCAAATGGTGTGTGTCACGTGCGCTGGTGGCAGGACACAACTTAAAGACATCGCCAAATGGAATGTGAATATTGTCGTTGTGGCCGGGTGTCAAACACTTGGTGTGCGTAACTTGCACAAGCTCCTTGGCCGTGATTGGTGTCGCAGATGTTGTAACCTAATCATCCTCATGGCGGCCAAACATCGAACAGTTGATGAGTGTGTCGGTGATGATGTCACTAGGCATGTCCGAACAGTTGATGAGTGTGCTGGTAATGACGTCATTGGGCATGGCCGTGATGACCGTAGGTGTAGCAGCAGCACGAGCGGAGATGAGGACGAGCCATTAGTGGATCAAGTCTCAACCTTAAGATGTCGTCGACTCAATTTTATGAAATGTGAGGAGGACGAAGAAGGGTTTCGCCTACACTCAAGTTACCTGTGGAATTGAACTCGCTTCGAAGACTTCCGCTACGTTTAAGTGGAAGATCGCTTCTGCCATCAACCATGCTTAGTGTTTCGCTTCCGCTAGCATTCTTGTATCGATCCCTTGGCCTGCGTGCTAAGTCCTTGTATTCGGATGTTGTAGATGTTATTCTCCTTAGAATAATATATTTTCATGATTCTTATCATAATTTGTATTCTTTTATAGTTTTACGATATTCAAGCTGTGTTGGTGGACTTCGTGATGTCCGTGAAGACACTCGAGCATTTCGTCCAGCAGGTGGTGGGTGTGTCGGCGTTGATATTGCTTGGCACAATCATGGATTCATGAACCGTTGAAAACCGCGTGAAAACCGTGAAAATCAGAGTTATCAGTCTAGCTAGGTTTCTAAAATCGATCGGTTTTTTTGACAAAACCGAATCAAGTTACTTGTAGTAAAAATGGTTTTCGCTCGGTTTTTGTTATACGGAAGAACCGAGCGGTTTATGATTTTGTGAGCCTATGGGCACAAGAGCCATGGCCGCGAACACCATGGCAGCAATGTTGGAGTCGAGGATGGGGTCCTAGTCGATGTTGGACGTCATCGAAGCTTGGCACGGGCTCGAAGCGGTGATGCGGAGGCCACTAGAGTGGACGACGTCGTAGCCTACGGTGATCGAGTCGTTGGCCTCCTCGCCGAAGATGGGATCGGTGTCGAACTCCCCATCGAAGAAAGGGTCAACGACGAAGACCGTTTTGGTGTTTGAAGAGCATCTCGTCGTCGAACACGGGCTTGGTGTCAAAGACCGACTCCTCGTCGAAGACGGGTTCCTTGTCAAAGATGGGCTCCTCGCCGAAGAAGATGGACTCGTCATAGATGGTCACGAGATGCTGACGCGGTGTGGTCGATCCCGGCGCACCGAGCCTCGAACCGGTAGCCGAGGCGTCGCATTTCGGTGAGTAGGAGCTTCGTGACGGCATCCATGGTGGCGAAATCCTTCTGAAATACCATATCCAGACCAGGGAAAAAAATTCCAAGGATTCGAAGTGCTCTGAATACCAAATGTTAACACACCTTGTATTGAAGCACAAATTCGATACACGGTAGCAGGATTACAAGTAGGAGTAGTAGTATAAGGGGTGTGAATCAGAAAATGCAGTTGGGGGATGAGGATTGGAGAACCCTAGAGGCGACAAGGAAATCGGACGAGGAAGAAGAATAATAGAAAGGGGCTTGTGAAGTTGTGATAATTGTTCTATTGATTGATTTCCCTCTTCTGTGTGGTGCTTCCTTCCTTTGTATCCTGCATACTGGTTCCGTCATGGGCTCCGACCAGTAGATGCAACCCGGCCCATAGGTTGGATGTCAAGCCGATCCATCACCAAGTAGAAGCAACCGTGGGCGTACTGGTGGCTGTGAATGACCGAATGGGACCTCCGTGATGCCACGCCGGCGCCGGGTGTCAGATCTCTCCAGGACACGGACGCCACAGTTCGCCACTGCCCCATGGCCGTGGAGAACGCGAAGGCCGTCAGCTTGGTCCTGCACGGCGCCATCCAAATCACCTCGAACGAAGTATCTTCCCCGTCGTCGTCTCCGCCGAGAACTAGGAAGGCCTCGCACCAGCGGTCGAACTCCACGACGAGCGGATGCGGGCGCTCCACCGCGGCGGCCAGGTCGTCAGGCATCGGGGGCAGCAAGACGTATTCGCGGTGAAAGGGGTGGCAAACCGCGAACTCCATGAACTGATGAACACCGTCGGAAATTCCTCGCCGCGGCGGACCAAGTACATGGGAATGCGGTCGAGGAGGATGCGGCCGCCGCGCACGTCTTTGACGACCCACCGACCGCAGGCAGGTAACGACAGGAGGAAGTTGAAGGAGAAGTCCGCGGCGAGGGAGACGACGCGGGCTGCGGGCGCCGCGGCGTGGGGAGGGGTCTCAGGGTAGAACGTAGAAGCCGTTGTCGTCGAGGAAGCCGAGGAGCACGGCCTAGAGCGCGCGATAGCAGTGGAGGAAGACGCGGTCGGTGGCGAGGCGGCGGAGACGCGCACGAGATTGGCTGGCGGATGAGGATCTCCGCCACCATGTCATCGGTCAGCGCCGCCACCGGCAGCGAGTCCATTTCGAGGCTGGCGAGAGACCGGATTTGGGGGATCGGGGACTCGGTAGTAGTCGGGAAACGTGCACAAATCGATGGACTGGTATGAGAACTCCACGGTGGCGCGCTGACCGAGTCCTCGGATTACTGGGCTACTAGGTTGATTTTGGATGGACCAAAAGTTTACGAGCTATCTAGGCAACAGTTCATGGGCCTCGTCATTTCGGCCCGTGATCCCCCACTTGACATCACGGACTCAAAGATGCTTTGGGTAATTTCTGGTCCAGCTCGAGTCTAACAATGCCCGTCGTCCTTTTGTTTTCTTTTTTATCTGAAGATATGTTCGTTGTTGATTAGCGACAACAAACGGGATTTGGGGATCTTAGCAAGTTGCAAATGATTGGCTTAAACGGCTGCCTATGTGCGATTCGTTCCCGTGTAATACGCGTCATTATATAGAGAATTGAAAGCCCGCAACCGATGGCAATAATGCGCAGGCCCAGCCAGCACCACGGATGGATGGTCGACGGCGCACGGCTCGGATCGCCGTCCCTTTCCGCTTGGCCGCATTTCCGTGTGGCCGCACGACATCCCTTGCTTTGGTGTATTATACTCTCGCCTGCCGACCATTACTCACCGTGTGGAAGCAAACAGCACTGGGGTGCGGCGTGCGGGTTAAAAAACTGAGCAACCACCACTGCGTGGGCTTGTTTATCTTTTAAGCGTGACTAATTGACTACGTGTACTCCTCATTCTACATCTTGCCACGCCAATAATTGGCTAGAGAGATTTATATTTGACTCGTCGTGGCGCAGCCGTCACTAGCGAAACAAATAGACTGTTTTTGTGTTTTGTTGATTCATTTAAGCACATGGTCAATACAACATTTTGTCAAAAATAGCCTTCACAAAAAAATTTAAAAAAAATAGCCTTCACTCCACAAATAACTTCTATGACCAGTACTAACTTTGTTTTAACTATATGAAGATATGACAATCAAGTGTTTAAAGTTTTCAAATGTCAATATCTACTTTCTACAATAGCTTGAGTTTTAATGAGTAGAGCATTCGATTTAGACTTATAGCAGTACCCATCTAATAAAATAGTATGATGTGATAAAAAAACTAAACCATGGTTCTGTGCATATATACGTTAGAAAAGACACTTGTCACTATTAGATACATCGCATTATTCATACATTTTCTCCCATATAAAAGATAAAACATTTAAATGCTTTTCGGATATAACCGATTTATGGTTCCTCAAATGGACGGAATGGGCGCCGAATCAGCGTCACCGAAAACCGAACATGACCAGGATGACGCAAATTTTTCAGGTAACGTTTTGGTGTGCCCGAAACGGCGGCCGACCCGCGCAGGAGATACGAGATAGGGACGCCACGGGGGCCACGCTTGCACCTACTCACGCTGACATGTGGGGCCGAGAGGTCCACCACCAGTCTGGCTGGCGGCCCAACCCAACCACCACTAAACTACTCCAATCACGGGCGTCATTACTTTGGCGTCCCAAATGTTAAACTGCCCGTATTATCTGTGCGACTGTGCCCACGCATTAGCTATCCACATCACTGTCATGTGGGCCATGCGCTTCATATGGACCCACGTGTAGGTGGGCATGGCCGACGTCGAAGGTGGCGCTAGCTGTTTGTTAAAGCGACGCCCCCCTCAGATTTACCAATCAAATATGCGCTTCCCTCCCTCCATGCCTCTTCCCTAATCCAGGCAATTTAGACGTTAAAACCCGTCGCCATACGGAATCCGCAGCAAGCGAGCGAGGGAGAAAGAGAGAAAGAGAGAGGGAAATGGCCGGGCGGGAGGAGGGGGTGTCGACGGCGGCGACGGCAGAGCCGCCGGAGGAGGAACGGCGGCGTGGGGACAGCGAGAGCGAGGGGGAGGAAGGGGTGGCGGCGGTGCTGGACTTCGACATGCTGTGCGCATCGGTGGCGCTGTCGGCGGAGAGGCGGAAGAGCGCCGCGGCGGCGGAGACCGGCGGCGACGGGGGCGGCGGCGGCGGCGGCGGGGTGCAGCGGATGTGGGAGGGGGATGTGGTTCTGGATTGCGTGGACGACCGGTGGATCGCGCTCGAGGCCGCCTGGTAGGTGGAACCAACTCATCTCCCTCCTCCTTCGTAATTGGTATTAATAGGATTTGGTTCTGGTTGCAACCTGTGCTGGATTGATTTCCCTCCCTAGAGCGTGGGGATTTGGCGTTTGGATGAACGCGGATTCCAATTTGCTTACCGACGGATTGATTTTGTACCGATATGGGAACAGAGGGGATTGCTTTTTGTAGACAGCTTTGCATAAGGAAGAATATTGTTCCAAATGACAGTCATGTTCGGTAATTGGGAGATGTTTGTTTAGAGAAGGAAGTTCTTGGGAGAAAAATCTGCTTTTTTTTGTTTGTATGCTCGAATTAGTAAGTTTTTCCCTTAAAATGGTGTCTGACCGAATATGGCGATGAACTCTGAATTGTGAACTTCATGGAATCCTCGTTGCTACAACTTATAAAGGAAAGATGGGTAACAGGGAATATTCCCAAAAATAGTGTCTCCTCTCCTCTGCTCTAGTTTTATTTCTTAGTTAACTATTCTCGTGCTTGTTTGAAGGGTTGACCTTTCCTCTGTTGCACTATATCTGCTTTGGTCAACTGTGATAAAACTTTCTTGAGCGTCATTTAAAGGTCATGCTTGCTTCAACTGTTTGCAGTTGCCCATGCTATCGGTTTGGCAAGAACATGCGGAGAGCCAATCTCGGATCTTGTTTTCTTCAGGTACAGATAATCCACTCGCTAGTCGCTACACTACAACCATGATCCAACAATTCCTGCTTGTTACTTTAAAATATGCAAAAGGTGATCTCATTGCTCTGTAGGTAATCATGCAGGCCCGAAACTGTAGTTTCTTGTTATATTCTGATAAGTTGTGAAATGTAAGACGCTACCATGCTGACTATTTAGACAATAATAGAAATATTGTTTTTTTTTCCTCAGCCTCGTTCTTATACTATACTGTGTCTGATGTGTAACTCGTTTGACTTTGCAATGTGAACACCATTTGCTTATATAATCCTGTATTGCTGCGGTATGTCTTAGACCTGGTCTACCTACATAGCCTCCTGCCCCTTTTTCTCCAATCCCTGTAAAGAATAAGTTCCAGTACAATGTCATGTAGTTTTATTCTAATATTTTATGTTTGTGGGAATCTGGCTGCACACAGACTTGCTGGACACATCAGTAGTAGGATATTTTACTCATTGTTAATTTAATTTCAGTTTTACCACCCTGTCAGTGTTGAAAGACTTCTTTTCTATAATAGTGTTATCTTAATTTGTCATCTCCGTTAGTGTCAAACATTTCTGTTTCTTTACTATACTATTTATGCTAATGTTATCCTTAAATAAAGCCATGAAAAGAAAGTATAACCTTATTCAATGTATCTCTGCTACATGCACTAAAGATAGCTCTTGCCTATTCCAAATTGGGTGGTTTGCCTTGTGTCTGCAAAAGTTGTCATGCTGTCTTGTTGTGCTACATTCATTGTCTTGGTGTTGTGCAAAACTCTATTTTGAGTACTACACGTTTATCACAAGTTTTTCTGAGTGCAGCACCACCCTATGCAATTAATTTGATTTTAATACTTTGGTCTTATGCAGTCTGCTGATACTTGATGAAATGCTTTCAGGGAATGGTCTACTTCATTCTATTAGTGGCTGTTTTGATCAGCTTGATTGCCTTTTCGGTAACAAGGCATCATATATATTTATACATGGGGTTTGGCTCTGTGCTCTTGATAGCAATCTATACTGGTTACTTCCGAAGAAGAATCAGGAAGCAATTCAACATCCGAGTAAGTTGGGATAGCCATTTTCAGATAAAGTAATCAGAAAGTTTGCTTGTTTCTTAGAGCCCTACTAGTAGCCTGTATTGTAACTTCTTGTAACACTAAAACTTACTACATCGTTTTGGATGCTAAAACAAAAAACAGATGAAATTTGGATATGTACTTATAGTTAGTTGGTGTTAGGTTTTACCTATGTCTTTAACATTGTTGTCAAAATGTGAGTATATATTGTTGTCTGTTTCGTTTGATGTACTTAAATTAGGTAATTATGAATAAAACGTTGTAGAGCTGTCATTTGTAGCCTTCATTTGGAATCAAGCTGACCAATCTCCTTTTGTGATTCTAGGGTACAGAGAGCAGTCTGGATGATTGTATTCTCCATCTCATTTGTCCTTGCTGCACACTATGCCAGGTTATATCTGCAATGAATACCGATTTTACTCTCTTCCCTTTTCTTTGGGTCTATTGGTGTCTTAAGCTCACATTTACAAGCCTCTGAATTGGCAGGAGGCTAGAACATTGGAGATGAATAATGTCCAATGCGGTATCTGGCATGGTCGTGGTGACACCATTTGTTTAGGGAGCAATGGTGAAGGGAACAAGGCTTTTACTGTGTTGAACAAGCCTTCATTTGTGCCTATAAAAGCCCCAGGGTTGTGTGGCATTGACAGAACATCAAATGGAGCTGACGAGCACGAGCCACTCGTCCCACCGACCCAATCAGAGCAGGTGTAGGGAGTTATAGCAGTGGTATTCTGTTTGGACTGACTGCAAGAAAATCATGCACTGCAATTCTTTGCCTACTTGTTGCTTGCTTCAAGGCTGAAAGAACAGAGCTTTCAGCAAACCATGAATGGGGATGATGGCCGCAATAGGCTGTTGTTGTAAAATTCAGTGAACTTTTATCAGTCAATTGGTTTATTTAGGTTCACGACCAAATCTACATAATACCGTGATGCTTGCCCCCGGCCTTCATGAATCCAACTGTAAATTTCGGATGTAACTTAGGAGTTCCAACGGTATATTTACATAAGTGAAACTAGAATGTTCTTTGAACAGCTTCTATGCGTTTTTTCCTGCCTACTTTGACCTTCCTTGACATCATTTCGTGTTACAGAGATCTTTGAGAACTAGTATCTCAAAGATCTTTGGAACACAAAGGTTGGATGTGTATTGAGATTTTACTTCACCTGTCATGTGGTGGACAGCACAAGAAACAATCTAAGATTTTATTCCCATTCACAAAGGTCAGATGTATATTGAGATTTTATTCCCGTTCACCTGTCATGTGGTGGAGATTTCAGAGAACCTGTGTTTTAGTTTTCCCAGGACAAGCCGAAGTGTCAGTGCAATCATCCAAAAAGACTAAGCTTTGCAAAGTTGCAATAATGCAGCTTGTTTCTTTCTGCCTTTTTCCACCTATGTGTGATGACCTTTTGAGTTCTTAATTATGTGGGATAACGGAGGACACCTCAGTACGGGCTCCAGAGTTGGGCTCACCTTTCACTAACCACTGGAATGCGTGTGCGACTCTGCGTGTGTCCACGGATTGATATCCTGTTGTTGAAATAAAAGGCGAGTGCTTTTCCTGCTGCACTATTTGCTTGTATCAACCATGTATCCTTCAGGCTGCAGCTTTCACACGATCAACCTTAGTCTACGCTTTTCCTTCACTGATACGCTGATAGCAGCGCGTCTGAAGACAACCACTGCCCTACAAGTGTATGTTTCGTTATTCGTTTCAAAGTAGACAAGATTTTGTTTCTTGCATCCACAAACTGTTCTCTCGTCTAACATCCTGAGACAAGAGTAAATACTACAAAACAGACCTAGGCTTCGTTTAATCTCTTTGATCTTGGACTGTACACGAGTCGATTCGACTGACTGACCTGCTAATGAATGATCATAGCCGCATGCTTCATTTATAAATAAACCCATAATTACAACCGAAAAGCTAGTCAGCTTACAAAAATGCACCCTCCGGTATATGTACGTTGACTTTGAGCAAGCAAAGAAACAAATAACAATCACGTGCTCTTAATTAAACCAAGGTTCTTCACCGCGTCCCGTGTGCACGCGCTCCACGAGGTCTATAACCATGTTGATTAATCCGATCAATCATGCCTGGCATCTCCCGGTTCCTGTAAATTCTAACCGGGCGCTTTGCATAACTGATCATGTGTAGTGGGGAGGATGCCGGAAAGAAAGGAGAAAATGACGTGCCTATTGGATTAGTTTAGTCCACAAAGCTGCATGGATCATTGTGGATCGGAGGACCCCAGCAGCAGGTAACTCCGGCCCCTCCGTTTCTTAGTAACGAAGCTACGGTTAGAGGTGGCTTTGTATAGGCTTCTTGGCGCCATATGACTCATTCATGGGTATAGTACCTTCAAAAGTGCATTGCGGATGAGGATGCTTACTGTCTGGATCACATAGGGTCGTGTAGCAGGGGCGGACCCACAGGGTGGGCCCTATATGCCATGGCATATACTAAGATTTGCCCAGCCCATTAGGTAATTTTCCCAAAATTTTGTTTTGAAGCCCAAAATGACGGTGGAAAACTTCCAGATAGAGGATTAGATCACAACATGTGAGAGCATCTCCAGCAGTCTCACCAAGAGTAAATGTATTTTAGCTAGTTTCTAAAATAGAAAACAGTCTAAAAACATGGTGGACAACTTCAGCTTAGCTAAAACAATCGCTAACTCTAAATTTAAATCTCAGTGGGCCTAAATTTCGTTTGGGTCTCCTTGCCGTGAATCTCAGTGGGCCTAAATCACGGCCTGTGTTGACCCTTGCCGTGACGCAGCCTGTGTTGACGTCCGTAGATTAGGCCCAACGCTGCCGATCGTGATCTGTTTTGACGGAGCCTCATCTTCTCCTGCACCCCAGCGCCGATCGGTTTGGAGTCCAACGATTGCTGGTGTTCGTCGACCTGCGAGCGTATAGAGACGACGAGTATTCGCCTGCGCCGCCACACCCGTCCAGTGCTGTAACGATCGAGTGCCATCGGTGGTAGCTGGATAGGGACGACGACGTCGGCCGCTGTCAACGATTAGATTGGGAATACTACAAATCTTACCAGAGAACTCATTGTTGTTGTCCTGCAGTGCACCATCATTGAACTGTGGCAGTTGGCCTACAAATCCAAAGGGAGGAAGAACTCGATGACGGAGCACATCGATCCTAGATGAACCCTGTGCTCCATTGGCTCCCTCAATCCCTTGGTCCACGACCTGGGGCATCAACTGCAGAGTTGCTTTGCTGGTGGCCGGAGGAACCACTACGCGGCTAGGCACTGAACTACGGGGAGGCGGAGGAATCTGAGCACCGATTTGGCCGTGCATCGCTGAACGACGAGAAGGGATTGACATAGCTGGGCACAAGAGATTGCAGACCTAGGTTTCGTAGGCGGCGGCGAAGCTTGGCTCGGTGAACTAGGAGGACGCCCGGCATGAGTTTTATAGGCAGGAGCGGATCGGCGCGCGCGGGAGGAGCCCTCCGAGAAGCCCGGCGCGGGAGATTTGGCGCGGGAACGAGATTGCGCGCGCGCGATTCCGCCGGTGGCGAGCGGGGATTGATAGCCATCGTTGGTGACCGAGATATGCGGGATGGACGAGAAGCTATCTTGGCTAGCCGGTTGAAGAGTCTGGTGCAGGGTGTTTTTATGGTATAATCATCAAATTTAACAATAAACGTTCATTTAGCCTTACTGCTGGAGATGCTCTGACAGTGGAATGCAGTTTCGTTCAAGTACGTCGCTCACGGATCATGATCGCGACTTGAAGACGCCGCGCTATCACACGCCGGCTGCTGGCCGGGCTCCTGTTCCCGAATTCCAAATTTCCCATCTGACCTGCGATTGTGTTACTGCTCGGCCGAGGATCAAATTTGATAGACCCTACTAGCTTGTATGGATAATGTAGGAATAACAGATAGGTGGTTTCGTGATTTGTTTGATTTTTTGTTTGTATAATAACTGAACAATGAAGCGAAATGGAAACATTACATCTCTTTTGCTATGTTATATAAATACAATTCTCGTATTTAAATATTTTGTTTTAAGACTTGATACGTTATTTTTTGTTCTTGTCTATCGTTTTTTTAGTGAATTTAAATTTTCTTACCATATTATATATGGGTTGCACCCCAATTGTATATGAAAATTTTGTCGTGGCATACCCTTAGAAAAATGTTGGGTCCGCCACTGTCGTGTAGTATCATCATTTCAGCAAGCAAAGGACGCATCAGGTCTGTAGACTTGGGAAACTTTCGTTGAGCTATAGCTATGCCCATGATCGAAAGCATGCTGGACGGGTTTCTGTGTAGTCGATTGGTCAGTTCACCCTTGTAGTGGATCAAATTATAGGCTCCTACTTCTAGTTATGTCAGCTCTTTGGAGTACATATAGCTGTTGGATCATGCATTACATCAGGAACAGGAACTGCGATGTTTTTTTCCAGACGTTTTGCAGTCAGAATCCTTGCATCTAATATAAGGAGCGATGTTAATTAGGAGTAGTACTTCTTCATTTAGTTCTGAAACTGGCACGTGAAGGAGAATCATGTGGAATTTTTCCTGCATCACATCACATCAGGATACACACGGCAGTGGACGCCCCATTAGCACGACGATATGATTAAGTTTAATACTAATGATGAGTTGTTTATTACTTACATCACATCACATCACATCAGTCCTAGCTTTATCAGAAGTCAGGATGGTTGTTTTACTTTCCGTAATTTGCTTCTGGCCCTTCCTTCAGTTAGTGCATATGCACAATAATAGGAGTTGCGCACTAATGTAATTACGAGTTAGTACCCCTGATCGTTGGCATTGTAATTGTTTCGACTTCTCTCTTAATACAATGGCATGTAATGCTCATAAGAGGGGG
>JAUNZO010002067.1:0-100081 GCA_031894775.1 Chloris gayana
CCCAGTGTCATCAAGCTAATAAACCATTAACAAATTGATATTTTTAGTAGAGATTACCAGAGATCCATTGCTGTCCCGTGACACCATGAAATACCCCTGGCTCCACCCTGTGACGCAACAGTTCGACCTCGTGGAAAGTGCAGCACAGCTGTCCCCCATGGCGGGACCCATTAGTTCAGGGCGTCGACCATGGCTAGCTATAAATTCTCTCGAATTCCATTTGTTCAACACGCATTCGAGACGACCATGGCCATCAACGAAAGCAGGGCAGCATCCCATGGCGCTCGCTCGCTTCCTCGTATTCCTCCTACTCGGCGCGCCACTACTCCTCTTCTCTTGTGCAGGTATAATCGCGCATGGCGCAGATAGAGAGGAAGACATTGTTTTGACTAACATATATTTCTTTGGCAAATGGCAATTGGCATGGAATGAGTGGTGCGTGACTGATGTGTCCTTGTAAATCGCAGAGGCGGGCGAGATAGGCGTGAACTACGGCAGGGACGGCAACAACCTGCCGGACCCGTCGAGGGTGGTGAAACTGCTCAACGACAACGGCATCACCATGGTGAGGATCTACGACGCCGACCAGAGACGTGCTGAACTCGCTGGCCAACACCGGCATCAAGGTGATGGTGATGGTGCCCAACGCGGACCTGCCCGCCGCGGCCAGCACCCTGGCGAGCGCGCTCGACTGGGTGCGCAAAAACGTGGCGGCCCACTACCCGGCCACGAAGATCACCGCCGTCTCCGTCGGGAACGAGGTGTTCAAGGAGAGGCCGGACCTGAACTCGCAGCTGGTCACGCTCATGACCAACGTGCACGCGGCGCTGCAGCAGCAGGGCCTCGCCGACGCCGTCAAGGTGACCACGCCGCTCGCGTTCTCCGCCGTCACGGACTCGTTCCCGCCGTCCAACGGCAGTTTCCGTGGCCGACGTTGCGGAGCCGGTGATGCGGCCCATGCTCCGGTTCCTGCAGCAGACGGGGTCCTTCCTCTCCATCAACCTCTACCCGTACATAGCACAGCTGGACGACCCCAATATCCGCCTCGACTACGCCTTGGGGAACTACGAGGCCGGCGTTCCCGCCGACGGCAAGCTGTACCACAGCCTCCTGGACGCCCAGCTCGACGCCACGTACGCTGCCATGGCTAAGCTGGGACCTTCCGGCTCGCGGAGAAGGCTGGCGTCCACGACAAGTGTCGATGCCTACGTCACGGAGACAAACCGCCCGCCGAAAGGAAGCGTCCGGCCAGGCGGCGGCCGCGCCAGGCGCTTGGCGGACGGGGATGGGTCGGACACGATCACCGTGGCCAACGCTCGGACTTACTGCAACTACGTCATCAACCGCGTGCTGGCCGGCAAGACGGGCACGCCGGGCCACCCTGGCGCCGACATGGACGTCTTCATCTTCGCCCTGTTCAACGAGAACCTCAAGGGCGGGAGCGACAGCATGGAGGCCAACTTCGGGCTGTTCGACCCGGTGACGTTGCAGAAGATTTACCCGTTCGACTTCCGCGGCGGCCCCAAGACGGACACGTGGTGCGTGGCGAAACGGGGGTCGACGACGCGCGGCTGCAGGCGGCGCTGGACTTCGCCTGCGGCCAAGCGGCGCGGACTGCAGCGCCATCCAGGCCGGCGCGTCCTGCTTCCAGCCCGACACGAAGCTCGCGCACGCCTCGTATGCGTTCAACGACTACTACACGCCGCAACGGCCGGGCTCCCGGGACATGCGACTTCAACGGCGCCGCCTCCGTCGTCAACCAAGCACCAGGTGAGCACAGATTCTCCACCATCTAATGTCCATATCCACTGCGTAATCGTAATCGTCAACGAGCTGATCTCACAATGTATTCTTGTTCCCCACCACCGAGATAGACATTTGTTGGAGCTGGTGCGTGGCGAACGCCGCGGTCGGGGCCACGCGCTTGCAGAACGCACTGGACTTCGCGTGCGGGCATGGCGCGGACTGCAGCGCCATCCAGCCCGGCGCCGCCTGCTTCCAGCCGGACACCAAGGTCGACCATGCCACCTACGCACTCAACAGCTACTACCAAAACAACGGCCGGGCTGCCGGGACGTGCGACTTCAACGGCGTCGGCTCCGTCGTCTACCAACCGCAAAGTGAGTCCACTGATCTGACCCTCATTGGTCGTCTCCTCTTGCAGCATCCCTTTATGGCTACTCCTCGGTTCCAAATTTGATGATGTTCCGACCAATGTTTTTGGACTGCTGCGGCAGCACAAATTTCTGGTTTGAAATGTCAACAAAATTGAGAATGGAGGAGGAGTATATAAATAGATCATGAGAAAAAATATAACCGTGACCTTACCGGTGTTTGAAACTCTGTTTTGCAGAGGTTGGAAACTGCGTGCTCCCGCCTTCGAATGCCTGATAGGCCGATGTTCAACTCAAGAAACAACGGTGAAGTCTGAGAAGGCTGCATCACTCACTTCTCTGTGTGCGGAATAGGAACCCATCTCAGCTACAAACTGGGTTGCTCTGCTATGCACCTGTGGATGGGCATTAAATGCATGCATGTCGAATAAATGTATCCAAGAGTTAGGTAGAACATATTTCAATTTACGTATATGCGACAAACATTGTATTTTTATTGCAAAGAAAACTTGGATAACTCATTTACGGCTTCAACTACCTTGCAATTGCTAATGACATGGCCGGGCTCACTGTATTGTAAAAATTATAAATTTTGATAAAAAATTATAACTATACGCCACAACGAGAAGCTACGTGCATGCATGTATAAAGTATCATAAAAAGCATAACTTTTGATAAAACTTTTCTAAAATGGATATATTTGTGGAAATTGAACTTTCCTAAAATGGAAAGGCTGCAAGTTGGTTCCTAAACAGTTGGTCGCACATTAGCAGACCCCTAAAACATGTCACCTACATTATGGAAAAGAAAAATCATTTGGTACAAGTACAACATAGTTACAAATTTTCCATTTACAAATAACTACTACTCCTTCCATTCCTATTCATAAGCATTACTAGAATCCTAAGACAAAAATCGTCTCGAGGGAGGGGGGGCACATATGTCCCCTCATTTTACACTACCTTATAAATTCTCCACCCATCCACCAACCTGTCAAGTTTTGTTGGATGCTTATATTGTAGAACAAAATTTGAATTCCTAGAATGCTTACATATAGGAATAGAGAGAGTGCAACCTATATAAAAATACACACTAGCATCAATATCTAAGCATGCTTGTGCAACATGAGAAATTACAACATACATCTATATACTTGCTTTGATAAGTTGTGCAAGAATGAAGCATGAAAGGCAACATATAATTGTAGGCAAATTTTGCTCTCGGACGATCTCCGCTTTGCAGCTTTTGCTGAGAGAGAGAGAGGTGTAAGGGTACAATTTAAGAATTTAAAACTTTAAATTTATATGGAAATTTATGAAACATGCTCTTTATATATAGGGGTGAAAACGGATCGGTATGGATGAATATAGCTCGTTCTATATCATGTCCAGTATATTTTCTCCCGATCCGAGTCGGAGCGGATATGTCGTCAACTATTTCATGATCCCATATCTTATATGATATTCTTATTTTGGAGTCGAAGTTGGAGGCAAATACTATTATAAGATTTGTAGGGATAAAAATTGTCGCGAAGAAGTGTAGTTAGAGTGAAACTAAATATAGTTATTACTAATAGAGTAAAATATATGCCTAATCCTTATACTTGTCTTGTTGTGTCATCTAGGTCCCTATATTCTTAAATTACATTTTGACTCCTCAAACTTAGCTTCACGTGCCATTTAGGTTCCTATACTTTTAAAATGCAAATGTAATGCCTTAAATTTGACTTGGTAATTATTTAGGTCCTATGGTATAATGCTATCATAATATATTAGCCAATCAAGAAAACTTTTCCCAAAATATAGTTCATTGCTACTACATTTGTAACCACTTAATTCATTGCTCTTGATGCCCAATCCTAAGGGATAACTAACTGTAAATTTTTGTTTCCTAACCTTATCTCTATAATATCTCGTCCTTGATCAACAAAGACACCCATTACAGAAAAAGAAAGATGAAGAAAATAAAGTTTAGCTAGTAGCACTATCTAGCTAACGAGAAAAATGAAGTACTTTTGTTTTTTTAACACCAAAGCTTTTATCAATATTCTCGAAATACACAGATTAGATCTGAAATTCATGTTTCATCTAACTATAAGTTATATCTGTAAAAATTAAATTTAATTAGTTTATTTGGAATAATGATATATTTCAGAAGTATGGTACTTGATGACACCCAAAGCTAAGTTTGGAGAGTTAGATTTTCATTTTCAGAGAAATAGTGATCTGACATATGAAGTGAAGGTTGAGGCGTTAGAAATGCAATTTTAGAGTACATGTAACTAAATGACACAAGAAGACAACTTTTAAGGATCGACCATGCATTTTACTCTTACTAACATAAAGGAACAATAGTAAATTTATTGACTATTACAACGAACATAACTATTTGTGATCACATTTTCATTTATAATTATGTAAATTTCAATGGATTACAATAATTTTGAATTTTGGATTACTATTCATCCATATCCTAACCCGCTTGCTTTTTTTCGGACTCGTATTCATATATGGATGATGTTGGATGCCTATTGATGCATTCTATATTTGACCATATTTACTCTCTCAATCATTGAATTGTCAAATGGTCAGATATTATCTATTATTTTTTCACCCTACTTATATACGTCATAAAGTTAGATTTGTCATCGACTCTATTCTAATGCACTATAACATTACAAGTTCATTTATGTGACACCCCTCCCGGGAGGAAACACTTTGTATATGTACCTGTCGGTGTGTGAGCACACCTCCAAATGGGGGCCTGTCAAGGCTCCCTTCGGATAGGATCGGGGAAGGTCGGATTTGCTTCAACTAGCGCGGATGATTGAACAAACGAAGAACACGGAGAGTTTACCCAGGTTCGGGCCGCAAGAGATGCGTAATACCCTACGTCCTGCTTGTGTGTATTGCTTGTTGTCTCTCCTTTACAATGGGGGCACCCTCCCTTTTATAGAGTGAGGAGAGGGGCACTGTACAAGTACCGGAGGAGTACCCGGACACCCAGGGGGTCCGGTCCTTCCTTGGGATATTCCGACAAGATCCCGACAAAATCTGTTACAATCTTCTTTGCTGGATTTGGACTCCAAGCATCTTCTCTCCGATTGGTCCCGAGTCCCCCGACACCGTAGCAGCGCGGCTTCCCGAGACGCGGCGCATGGGGAAGGCGCGCGCACGTCCCGTCGGGCTGCGACCGTCGCCGCAGGCACTTGAGTGCCGCATTAACTCCGGGTGGTTGGGGCGCCGGAGGAAGCTACCGGAAGCTTCCTACCCTCGACGCTCCCACTCCTCCGGCTTTCGCAGGCTTCGTGGACTTCGTGGGCTTCCTCGTCCTGCGGCCGCCGTCTTCGTCCGTGGGCCGAAAGCGGCCCACGTGCGGTTAGGGGACCCCCAATCCCCCTACACCGACAGTACCAATCCCTAGAACAGTAGTTGGTACACGTAGATTATACAAATATGATACAACAACCTTTATTGAACACTCATAGGGGAAATAATAATATTTTTCTTTATAATAAGTATGGTTTTACCACAAAAAGTGTGGCTAACAAATTACTAGCCATGAGTGTAGCAAACTTTGTCAAAAAAAATGGAGAGTAGAACATGTTGGTTTTTGGATGCCAACAAAGTGTGGCTTATCATAATTGTGGCAGTCAACTAAACAACTACCTAAGAATTATGTGGCGAAATTAGGCACAAACCGTAGTATGTGCCACATGCACACCTACATACACACGCTCATGCGTTCTTCATTCTTCTTCATGCTTAGCTAAGACGAGTATGATTTAACCAACTGTAATTCTTATAGAAAAAACAAAACTCAGTTACCGTGACACAAGTCAAAGAACTATTTTGTTCTCTTGTAATCCTTCAAGGCCTCACCCATAGAGATTGGCAAACGGCCCTAAAAGGACTATAATGTTTCTACTATCCAGGAAAATGTTAAGAAAGAACCTCGATCGGCGTGGAGGGGAAACCGCACCCCGTTCTATTGTTTGGCAGAGATTGTAAAACACAGATTAAGATCAGAGCGTGGTTCAGATCTTATTCGTGCTATGAACTCAACCCATGCATGATGGTTTGCCCCTACTATATCAAGTTCACGACCAGTTGAACCAGTGGCCTCTTTTACATCAGTTCGAAATTCACAACTGAAACCTAGAATTCTGAGTGTGTTGCTACTCAACGTCAGCCTTTCTGGGAACTGGTTTTATTTGTTCTAGAACTCCATGAATACCAGTATACCACGTGTCGAATAGAAACAACTAAGATTACTAGCCAATCTTTGCAACATGGCCAGCTCCTAACAAGCATGTGGGGAGGAGATTTGCTGCGCCCAAGAAACCCATTTCAGTTCAGTTTATGCTGGGGCTGCCATCGTCCATTGGTGGACATATTTAAACGCATGTGATGCAATCGCCTTTTGTAAGACTCGCACGATGCTCGTGATGCCATTGCCATGAGATCGGACGGACGATATGACAGCATCAGGCTTCCTAGCTCCCGCTGGTCCCGTGATCAAGCTGTCTGTTTTGTTTCCAGCGCTCTCGTCTCTCTAGCTTCAGAGGCCATCGGTGTCCAGCGCCCTAATTTCTAAGACCTACAGATTAGTATATCCAGAGATACCTTAATCTGTGCTTACATCGTTTTGGTTATATTTTGGATCCAGTATCCGATCGAAGACCACGACTTGTGTTTTCTGCACATGTCATCATCAATATATTTGTTTTTTGCACATGTCATCATCAATATATTCGGTGCGATGTATGCATTATCAGTTGGTCTCAAAACTTAATGCACTATATGCATTAGTCTCAGAAAATAATCAAGCATTGGTCTCAAAGAAAATTGAGGATGCATGACATGCATCTGAAAGACACGTTCTTAGATTAAAAAAAAGACACGTTCTTAGTTTTCACGGGGATGTTGGTGTATATGTGGGATAATAAATAAGGCATGACAAGTGGCAAGAAATAAATAAGCTGATTTGCACTGAAGACATGATGTTCTTATATATTATAATCCACCGGGCTGGAGCATCCAATGGTCAAGTATTACACCAATTTAGGTGCACTTAGATCTCAAGGCATAAGTTGTGTAAAATTACCATCGTTTTCCTATGTTTTTTTTCGAGAGGAATTTGGTCGATACAAGAACTTCATATGCCATTTTTCCATGATGACCCAATAAATAAATGTGTAATTTTATAGCATGGATGTGTTCGTATTGATTGCAGAAATGTGAAACCAAATCTAGCTACTCTATACCATACATCTCTTGAGTTTAAATTCAGTGAGCTAGCATCTGCAACGTACCCCGGCCCATTTGTCTAGTGCACGCAGCACAGCCGGAGCAATGCGTGCCATGCCCACTTGGCCACTTAACCTGCTAGATATGCGCACTTGGCCACTTTGATTACTACAGTAGTTTTTCTCCCTTGCATTGACAACAATCTCTAATCTTGATGGGACAGACTGAACCGAGATTTGATCATAAGATTCACGATAGACGTCTCACTGTCAACAGAAATGTTACCTCCTGTAAAAGAATAATTAGTCATAAATACAGCACATGTTAAATCTGAATTTTAAGCCCGACCAGATGGATTGTTTCCATCAAAAAGAATCTAACCAGTTTGACACGGTACTGTTAAAATGAACCATTGCGTAGCCTTGGTACGAACCAGTTTTCATAGGCATGTTAGTTCAATATAATAAAGACGAGAGAAGAAAGAATCAACTTGATCACAGAAACATTGTATATAGAACATCATTTATGACTTATGTAGTACACCAGCACGTACAATCAATACAGTCATATTATCGTGGTTGCAGTGTATCGACTGACCACACCAGTTTATACTTTATACACAATTCTTGATCAATAAAAGTTCTTAGAGACACCATCTTATATGATTGAAAAATCATTAAATAGATAAAGCAGGATAATCGGATCAACGGTAACAAAATGAGCGTGATCATGTAAAATTTTCATTTAAACTTGAGGCTCTACTCTGTTCCAAATCTCTAACAACTTTATCAGTGGATGCATTATAATATGTTTACACCGAGAGGCGTGGCCAAATGAATATCATCAACGAGACTCTGATATTTGTTAATGAGAGTTACACATACGCCTTATGAGGATAAACAAAAGGTTGTGGGATAATGATTTGCACCAATTGGCATGAGACATCTACTGCACTGCTGCATCACTTGGGGATGAGAAGAGAAATGTATAGTTTAGATATTGCCTATCAAGCTCTTTATTTGTGCTATAAGGATAAGTAAGAATGGCATTACTTTTCAGTATGATTTGTGGATTGGAGTCAAGATAATAAAAGAAAAGAGTTGTGTAAATGCATGAAAGATAGTGACCAATATTCAAGGGCTAAGAACTGTAAATAAGCCAACATGGGTCCATGTCCTGTGGTCTCGTAGACATTAATTATTGGAAGCACCTTTAAGCAACTGGAATACCCCTAACATGGAAGGGTGGCACAGTGGAAGAACTGTAGAAGAATACTTTTAATGGCCACAAACAGCACAGATCTAAAGAAAAAGGTCTCAATAATGACAAATCTAGAGCAGTCTGAATGTTGTCATATGGTTTCAAACTTTGTTCATTTTGTTTTTTTAAGGAAAAAGCTGTAGAGTGTCCAGACATATTTTAAGATGAGGTTGGTTACTGCGGCTGTCTGAAGTTCTTAACAATGTCTCATTCTAATGGAATTGCATGGGTTATCCCTTCTTATGTTATGTCCTGTCAATGGAATAGCATCTGCATCAACCGAGGTCTACCTTGTAGTAATATCGCAATATAATACATGTTGCGTAATCATTAACTTCACATTTGCAAACACTAGTTTGCAGCTGAAATACATTTTCCTCTTACCATGATTGAACCGAGGACTCACCGCAGTCCACCAAACCCACTCATTTGTGTTGACATATTTGGCGGTATCTCAAGAGTCATAATCTTTTCCCCCTTTTTCTCGAAACCTCAGAGCCGTCGTCCTAAGTCCTAACCATAAATCCCCACTAATATATGTCGTACCAAGATCCCACTACCTAATACTAATAGTCACGTTAGATTCTCCTCATTAATCAGTACGCATGAATTTGTAGAGCCTCTTTTGTGCAATCAATCAAACCTCAAACGAGTTCCTCTACAAAACTTAGAGGAGAGATCCTGGTACTTCGGCATCAAATGGGATCAGATCTCAACCACTGCGGCAAGAGACCGATGCCTGTGATTATAATACTCGACGAGGCCACCAGTCCAGGATGGAAAACAAGACGGCAGGCACGCACATGCAGCACGATCCCGCTCGGCATAAACTAATACAGGGGCATGCATCAACTTGCGCTACTCTCACCGGACCGGTTGCC
Organism: Chloris gayana; assembly: GCA_031894775.1. Classification (NCBI taxonomy): domain Eukaryota; kingdom Viridiplantae; phylum Streptophyta; class Magnoliopsida; order Poales; family Poaceae; genus Chloris; species Chloris gayana. The sequence continues at coordinate 9,505 of JAUNZO010002067.1, forward strand.
AAACATCTCAGATCTGAAAGCAGAGAAGGTAGCGAACAGATGCGCAGGAGGTGACTAGAGTATAGTTACGGCGTCCCTCACGGTGCTCTCAAAGATCTAGCCCCCTCTCTCGCCAGATCAGATCACTGAAACAAAACCAACTTGCAAGCGCGGTTGATCCAGATAAAAAGAATCGAGGTAAGACAAGACGAAGTTGCGGGAAAAAATTATATTTCCATCTCTTCCAACGAGTGAACGGCGACCGAGGAGCGAGGCAGCAACATGGCAATCAGAAGCTGACCTCGACATGCCCATGCAGCCACGAGGAAGTCACTGTGCGCTCACTGGTTCAGCGCGGCTACTAGCTAGCTCGTGAATATGCCTGACGCGGTAGTAAAAAAGAAATCAGGGCGAGCTAGCTGCGCGGCTCCCATCTGCGCCGCCCGTGAATGGCGCCCGTTGCGGCTAAACCAGCACGCACATGGACGGGGCGCGTTCTTCCCTGCCCCACGTTTTCTACATGCACGGCTCTTGTTTAGTTGGTCGTGGCAAATGACAAGGCCGGATTCCAATCGACCGCACGCAGATCCGGATGCGCTTCCTCTGTTGTTTTCCGGAGCAGCCCGGTGTGTGTGTGCGTGCAAGTGCAACCAGGAACGCTCTGCTCTGCTCTCTCGCTCTCTCTCTCTCGGCAGCCCGGCCGACTGGGCCTCGCCTTGTACTTCTTCAACCACCCCTTTCGTGTCCCCTATATATTGATGGCTCGCCGCCGGCTGCCATCGTGTGCCACTGCACTTGCATTGCTCAAGTGTAGTAAGTGCCCCCACCGTCCTCTGAAGAGCCTTGTAAGCTCGGAGGAAAAGTAAAGCTGCTTCCAGAGCCAGGCATGTCTTCGCCGGCGCCGGCGAACGGTGCCGTCTATGCAGCCAACGGCGGCGGCCTCCTAGACCCGCTTCTGGTGAGCGCGGACGGCCATGTCGTCGGCGCAGCCAAGAAGGCCGGGCACGGTGCCAGGGGCAAGTACTGGGCGGCGTCCGACAAGGCGGAGAGGCGGGCGGCCAAGGAGTCCGGCGGTGAGGACGGCCGGGCACTGCTGTTCCGGAGCTACAAGGTCAAGGGCTCCCTCCTGCATCCCTACAGGTACTCCAGCTTAGCTTAGATTAGCTTGAACATGCATAAGTATCGTACATATATACGTATCTTTATTTGAAGAATCTTAGGAGCATTCAACAAAATACTTGCATACTTTTGATACGTTTTGTATTTAGTTTCTAGTGGCATTTTATCATGAACTTTGGAAAATTGCATTTTCTCCAATTGCTTGTTGGACTTTGCTTCGGTAGATATGATCCATGCAATTTAATTAATACATTCTTCCACCATGATTCCATTTATTAGTGAACAGCCGTTGACCTGACCACGTTCCAAACTCTATCCTGGTCGCTAATGGCATTATATTGATTCGATCGGATCCAGGAGCAATGCTCTTTCTGTTCTGGGTAACATACCCAACCTGACGTTGACCCGATCGGCATGTCCTCTGTTCCTGCAGGGCCCTGATCTGCATCCGCGTGATCGCCGTCCTCCTCTTCTTCATATGGCGCATCAAGCACAACAACTCCGACGTCATGTGGTTCTGGACGCTGTCGGTCGTCGGCGACGTCTGGTTCGGCTTCTCGTGGCTCCTCAACCAGCTCCCCAAGTTCAACCCTGTCAAGACCATCCCCGACCTCGCCGCCCTCAAGCGGCACTACGACGACGACGGCACCTCCAGCAGGCTGCCCGGCATTGATGTCTTCGTCACCACCGCCGACCCCATCGACGAGCCCGTCCTCTACACCATGAACTGCGTCCTCTCCATCCTCGCCGTCGACTACCCCGTCGACAGGCTGTCCTGCTATCTCTCCGACGACAGCGGGGCGCTCATGCTCTACGAGGCGCTCCTTGAGGTGGGGAAGTTTGCGCCTCTCTGGGTTCCATTCTGCCGCAAGTACAGCGTTGAGCCGAGAGCACCGGAAAGCTATTTCGAGCATGTGGCGCCGCCACAGCCTGGAAGAGCCACGCAGGGCTTCCTGAATGATTACAGGAGGGTGCAGCTGGAGTATGACGAGTTCAAGGCGCGCTTGGACAATCTCGGTGACACCATCCGCAAGAGGTCTCATGTGTACAATAGCATGAGAGCTGAAGAAGGGGATCAAAAGGCAACTTGGATGACGGACGGGACGCAGTGGCCAGGCACATGGATTGATCCCACAGAAAACCATAGGAAAGGACACCATGCTGGGATTGCTAAGGTACTGTGAACTTCAGATTACTTGTTGCTGCTGTTTAAATTAACAAATACTAGATAACTGAGACAATCGTGCAATCCACTTTCTGTCGCAATATATATAAAACTGTAGTTGTGGAATATTTTATAGTAGTGTCACTACAAGAAGTTTGTGAGCTGATGGTTCGATTCCTTCTTTACTTGCAGGTTGTGCTGGACCACCCAAGCCGTGGGCACCATCATGGTTCAGAGCCAAAGCCCAGCATCGTTGGCGCCACTGATGAGAGCCTACCAATGCTTGTCTACGTCTCTCGTGAGAAGAACCCGAGCTATGACCACAACAAGAAGGCAGGCGCCCTGAACGCACAATTGCGGGCCTCTGCTCTCATCTCAAATGGCCAGCTCATCATCAACTTCGACTGCGACCACTACATCAACAACTCTCAGGCCCTGCGTGCAGCTGTCTGCTTCATGCTGGATCGACGGGATGGTGATAACACTGCCTTTGTTCAGTTCCCACAGCGCTTCGACAATGTTGACCCGACGGACCGCTATGGCAATCACAACCGTGTCTTCTTTGATGGGACCATGCTTGCCCTTAATGGCTTGCAAGGGCCCTCATACCTTGGCACTGGTTGCATGTTCCGTCGCCTAGCACTCTATGGTATTGACCCACCCCGTTGCAGAGCAGATGACATTACAGCCGAAGCAAACAAGTTTGGTAACTCAACGCTCTTGCTAGACTCAGTCTCAAAAGCCCTGAAGCAGGAAAGGTCAACCACACCACCCCCACTTGATGAGGCATTTTTTGCTGAGTTAGAGAGGGTTGTGTCATGTGCTTTTGACAAAGGGACTGACTGGGGCAAGGGTGTTGGGTACATCTATGACATAGCCACAGAAGATATAGTAACAGGTTTCCGCATCCACGGACAGGGGTGGCGCTCTATGTATTGTACCATGGAGCATGACGCATTCTGCGGCACTGCACCAATCAACCTCACCGAGCGCCTCCATCAAATTGTCCGTTGGTCTGGTGGGTCTCTAGAGATGTTCTTCTCCCACAACAATCCACTCATCGGCGGCAAGAAGCTATGGCTCATTCAGCGGGTCTCCTACCTCAACATGACAGTCTATCCGGTGACATCAATATTCATCCTCATCTATGCTCTTAGCCCGGTCATGTGGCTTATCCCTGCTGAGGTATACATCCAGAGACCATTTACTAGGTATATCGAGTACCTTCTTGTAATCATTGCGATGATTCACACGATTGGTTGGCTCGAGATCAAGTGGGCGGGGATTACATGGCTGGACTACTGGCGTAATGAACAGTTCTTCATGATCGGCTCGACAAGTGCATACCCAGCAGCAGTACTCCATATGGCTGTGAACCTGCTCACGAAGAAAGGCATACACTTCAGGGTTACTTCCAAGCAAACAACTGCTGATGACAACGACAAGTATGCTGATCTGTATGATTTTAGATGGGTGCCAATGCTATTCCCATCAGTGGTGGTTTTGATGTTCAATGTTGGTGCCATTGGGGTAGCATTGGGCAAGACTGTGGTATACTTTGGACAATGGACAATAGCGCAGAAGAAGCACGCAGCGATGGGTCTCATGTTCAACATATGGGTCATGTTTCTCCTCTACCCGTTTGCACTAGCAATCATGGGGCGGTGGGCAAAGAGGCCTGTCATCCTTATAGTCTTATTGCCGGTTATCTTTGTACTAGTTGCTCTGTTGTACGTAGGTCTCCATATCTTACTTAATGGTTTTATCCCCTTCTAGGTCATATAGAAAAGAGAAACAAGGCATTGTAACTTCTTGTGTAGTTGCCAAGGAACTAATTTTGTTCCATCTTCCATTGTATCAAATAATACATTGTATTCCTATTTGGAAATGATAAAGAAGGATTCTAACTATGTTCTGATTGTATGTACAGTGTTCCAGTTCAATAGGGCATCAACTTCTCAATTCTGCCAAGCTAGTGTCCTACCAGACAAATAAACTCGTGTACATATATAGGAGGCATCTACATCATGCAGTATTTTGCGTATCGAAGTTGGTTATACCTTTTATTCTAGTAGCGGTCACTACTAATGTCAGGAATGCATCACCCACAACTATGGAACAGAGCCAAGTAGCCAAGTATAGACAGCAAGCTGAACTTAGTGAACTACACAAGCTAGAGACTCATCTCAAACAAAGAAACTAGGACTTAGAGAAGTACTAGAGCAGAAAACATATACGGAACACAAGGTCACAAATGTTACTAGTGGTAAAAAGAAATATGCAACTAGTTGCACAGGCATTTGATCGAGCACTTGGCGAGCACCGCATGGAACGACAGGAGCTCGCCGAGCAGCCAAAGCTTTAGAATTAAAGCAACTTATGCAGAGGAAACAGAAGCTTACATGTACGGATGGAACACGTGATCCACGGAGACGAGCAATGCAGGGAAGCGGCGGCGGACGTTACCGGAAAGGAACGCCCCGAGCCGCCTCTGCGTGCTAGAAACCGGAATGCTCGACCGATTTGGTCTCGGACACTGGATCCGTGGGCCTCGATAGTTTCGGACTTTCGGTAAACTACATAATGGGCCGAGCATCTAGAATTAGTAACGGTTAGGCTCAAGAAGGGATGAACTGAATTTTTTTACTTTGTCGCTATAGTTAACAGCAGACCTGCAGACCCTTCTTCTTTTTTTGAGACAACCATTCTTTTTTTGTTGATATAAACCTGCTACGCCTCCAATTTCATCATTTTTCAGCTTTTAATGTAACAGTTTCAGTTTATAAACGTTTACACGCGTGGTCTCGTGTTCCTACCACTCTGCCCACACTGTGCATGTAACTATATATGTAAGTGAAGAAAAGGCGGAAAAGCTCGTTGGTTCATTCTAATGGATCCATCAGTTTTCAGATCAATGCACCTGCACCCGCTTGCTGTGTTCGGACATTTCCACTGCACATAAAACTGTACTAGTGCTTCGCCGTGCCACTCCACGATGAGAAAGTCCGGCGGTTATATACAAGGACGGGCAGCTCGAACAGAGAAGAACTGGCCCGTCGCTGGACGATCGCAATGGCAGATTGGCAGTATAAAGAAGACGACTTCACGCGGCCTCAGGACTCCACCCTGCCTGCACCGCGACCTGACAACCTGCACATGTCCAGCCGGTGATGCGCGCGACGGAAGAGCCGCCAGGGCCTGGATTACAGAATAGACCTGCCGGTCAACGCAGCTTAAGTTATTCATCACACTTGACACGGTGCTGGAAAGAAAACTCGCTCCCGCGATCACCACGTCCGCGGCACCACGCGCGACGCGATCCCGCGGATCCCGGGCGCGGCGTCGCGGTCAGCCCAGCGGCACATGGCCGCCGCACCGGAGCTGCTCTGCTCTGCTCCACGACCGGCACGGCACCGTTGGTCTGGCGATCTCCCATGGATCTCTGGGATGCAACTTTTTCCCCTGGCAGGCAGGTGTACAGCCTGTACAAGTCCTGGCCGACGACCTCGTACATGGATGGTTCCTTCACGTCGCGCGCGTCTCCTTTCTTTATACGTGCTGTGTCATGCTTGCTAACGTCGTGCCCACCATATATATGCACCAGCTTAGCTGATCACCATCAATGTGCCATCGCCCTTCCTCTGGTCTTACTTGGCTAGCCGGGACCGGGCCTTCCCGTAACCTCTCCTGGACATGACCTCGCCCGTGCCGGCCGCCGGTGGCCTCACCAGTCCACTCCTGGTGAACGCTGCCGATGGCGGCGCCGAGAAGAAGGCCAGCACCGAGGGCAGGTACTGGGTGGCTGCCGACGAGGCGGAGCGGCAGGCGGCGAGGGAGAGCGGCGGAGAGGGCGGACGGCCGCTGCTGTTCCGGACGTACAAGCTCAGGAGCGCCATCCTGCACCCGTACAGGTACACGTAAAAGCCTTCAGACTGAAACTGATGTTCCTGGCTTAATAAGAAAAACATTGTACTAGTACATGCTGCATTGATGGTTAGATAGGTCCAAATGTATGTAATAACTAACAGAAGTGCAAAGTTGCATTTACTTGACAACTGCTCATTTCTAATTCATCTGGATCCTAGTAGAGGCACTGGTATATCATTTACAAAAATTGATTTAGTGAACAGCTGATGTCACACAGGACCATGTTCCAAACATGACAGTGGTGTGTGCATCCTAAGAGGGAAATAGAATCTTTTTTTTTTTTTTTTGAGGGTAATGGCAGGTGCTCTGCCTTTCATTTCAGGGCGAATAGCAGCAGTACAATACAGTTATGGCCTAAGCCAAGATTTAAAAACATGGCATAAAAACATAAAACAAAACAGGGGCTATTTACAGGATTAAAAATTGCCGTAAACGCTACTCCTCCCAGTTGCTTTGCGCCATGTTCGAAACTTGAATGTCCTGCCTGATGGTGGAAATTAGTTGCTCGGTAGTCATGGCCTGGTTGTTGTGCACACGGCGACATCGCTCCTTCCAGATGTTCCATACGACATAGGTGACAGCTTGCGCTCGGACCTTTGCATCCAGTGCAGTAGCCGCGCCAAGCATGTTCGACCACCAGCTCTTCAGTTTTCTGAAGTGCGTGGGAGGTGGCTGAGTTTGCACTATGCCTAGGGAAGCAAAGGCCTGCCATACCTGACTAGAGAAGGAGCAGGTTGCCACCATATGCAAGGCGGTTTCAGGTCTGGTGCGACATAGTGAGCAGATTGCATTTGCTTGGCCACCATTTTTTATGATGCGGTCTGCAGTCCACAGCTTGTTCTGCAGGATGAGCCAGCTGAAGAATTTGGTTTTGGCTTCTGCTTTCACCTTCCAAATGCGTTCCCAGTCATGATCTGCATATGCCCCTATGAACTGTGCTTGATATGCGGAGCTGGCTGAGTATTTGCCATCACCCGAGAGCTTCCAGGAGATATCATCTGGTTGTTGGGAAAGTTGAACCTGCTGTAGACGTTGCCAAAGATATACAAACTGGTTGATTTCCAATGTTGTGGCAATTCGACGGAGGCCTCTTTTCCACTGACCATTGTGTAGGGCAGTCGCCACTGATTCGTGCTTGCGCCAGGCGAGCCGGTATAGGTCTGGAGCGATCTGCTTTGGTGCCTGACCCTCTAGCCACGGATCATGCCAGAAGGATGCCCGCTGTCCACTTCCGAGTGTGATTGTGGTGCATGCCCGGAATAGGTCAAGTTCCGTGGGTGTGTGCTGCATTGCCAATTCGGACCATGGTTTATTGGTGTCCTTCCACTTGAGCCACTGCCACCGCAGACGCAAAGCACGATTGAAAGCTGCTAGCTCTGGCACACCCAAACCACCGAGGCATTTTGATCTTTGTACTCGTTTCCAGTTGACAAGGCAGTGTCCTCCTTTAGCCTCATCGGACCCCTTCCACAGAAAGTTCCGTCTGATTTTGTCAATTTTTTTGATCGCCCAATTGGAGAGTCGGAAGACCGTCATGTGGTATGTCGGAATGGATGATAGGACTGCCTTCACTAATGTTAATCGTCCTGTCTTGTTCAACAGCCTCCCTTTCCATCCTGGCAATTTAGCTGCCACCTTGTCAATAATTAGTTGCTCGTCGTTGCGGTTCAGTTTGCCTATTTTCAGAGGTAGGCCTAGGTATTTGCATGGTAGTTGTCCTTGTCGTGCCTGCAAGTTGCCCAAGATTGGCGCTAAATCAATTTGCTCACATCTGATCGGATATACTTCTGATTTCTGGAAGTTTGTGTGCAATCCGGTTGCTTCCCCAAAGTGTTGCAGGATGCGCTGTAGGTTGTCAATATCATTCTGTATTGGGCGCACAAAGAGCATGGCATCATCTGCGTATAGGCTTGTGCGCATTTTGATCGGTGAGGCTCCGATTGGGGATAGCAGGCCATGTGCTGTTGCTTTCTCTAGGAGTTGTTGCAGTGGGTCCATGGCAAGAATGAATAGCATGGGTGACAAAGAATCACCCTGTCGTAGTCCCCTTCGGTGTTGGATGGGCTGCCCGGGTTCCCCGTTGAGGAGGATGCGTGATGTTGTTGTGGCCCAAAGCAAGGCTAGGATGTCTCTCCAACGTTGTCCAAACCCCAACCGCTCCAAGATCTCAAGCAGGTATTCCCAGCGGACGCTGTCAAAAGCTTTGGCGATGTCCAATTTAATGAGCAACATCGGTGTCTTGGACCTGTGAAAGTGTTGTACTGCCCCATGAACATATTGAAAATTGTCTTGGATGCATCTTCCTTTGATGAAGGCGCTCTGACTATGAGAAACCAAGTTATCTAGGTACGGTGCCAATCTGTTAGCCAAAACCTTTCCAAGTATTTTTGCAATGCTATGCATGAGGCTGATTGGTCGGTAATCTCCAACCTATGCTGCCCCATCTTTTTTCGGCAATAGAGCAATATTGGCGGAGTTGAGTAATTGCCAGCAGCCCTGTCTACGGTCGAAGAGCTGTTGTATTGCTGCCACTAGGTCATGTTTGATTATGTGCCAGGTTGCCTTGAAAAAACCTCCGATGTATCCGTCCGGTCCCGGTTCTTTATCTGTAGGTGCAGTCATGATTGCTTCCTTGATTTCATCTACCGTGACATCGACCTCAAGGTGCTGTAAGTCATGCTGTTGGATGTCCAATAAATCCCAATTTAGTGTGATCTCACGTGGAGGTGCAGTTCCTAGCTGCCCCCGAAAATGCTGTAGCAGGGTCGCCGCTTTGCTTTCATGTGATGTGTGCGTAACTCCCTGGTGGCACAAACTTGGTATGTGGTTTTTCCGTCTCCGGCCATTCGCTCGCAGATGGAATAGTCTCGTGTTAGCATCTCCTGCGCGGATAGATGTGAGCCTTGAGCGCTGTCTTATTTTGATGCGTCGAATTGATGCAAGTGCAAGAATCTGATTCTTGGACAGGCGCCTCAAGCTGATTTCTGCGTCTGTTAGATGACGTTGCTCCCTGAGTTGGTCAAGTTGGTAAACAACCCGTTCAGCTATGTCTGCTTGTTGTTTGAGCTCGCTGACCCGCTGCTTGTTCCATGTTCGTAGTGCCTTGGACAGTCTTGCCAGTTTGATGTGCATCACTCTTGCTTTATTTTGAGACCTAAGAGGTTGACTCCATGATGATTGCACCAGATCCAGAAATTCTGGTTGCCGAATCCAAAACGATTCGAATCGAAACCCCTTGTATCTCCGATTGAAAGGTGTGCAGGTGAGTATCATTGGGCAGTGATCAGATACCGAAGTACCAATGGCCTGTAGGTAGCACTCAGGGTGGTCCAGCTCCCAAGTCCTTGTACAGAACACATGGTCAATTTTTGTTTGGGTAGGGTTGTCCGTCTCGCTGGTCCAAGTGTATTGCCTCCCGTGTAGGTGAATATCCTTGAGCTCCAACTCATCGAGGAGCCATTTGAAGCTGTTCATTAGTCGACGGTTGATGTTGGCATTGTTCTTTTGACATGATCTGTAGATAAGGTTGAAGTCCCCAAGCAACACCCATTTGTCAAGCACCTGCAACCTCAGTGCACGAATTTCAGCCAGGAATTGGAGTTTCTCATTGTCTCCTTGAGGGCCATACACTCCTGTGAACGACCATGTACCATTGTCTGATTTCCTCCTAATTTGTGCTGTAATGGAGAACTGACGGACATCAATCTGCTGCAACTCATAATGATCTTGTGAACAGGCAATGAGAACTCCACCCCGGACACCATCTGCCGGCAAGGCTGCATAGTTGCCCAGAAATTGATTGCCCAATGTCGTGCACACAACACTATCGTCCACCACTGCCAACTTAGTTTCCTGCAAGCAAACTATAGTCCCATGATGATCATTGATCAGGTCTTTAACCACCTGCCTCCTTGCGGATTGGTTCAACCCACGAACATTCCAGTTGAAGATAATGCAATTATGATCACTTATCATTACTGAATGTTGGTACCACGAAATGACATGAAATGAAGTTGACTGACTGGAACAGATACAAGCAGGGTACAAGTTCTAGCGGACACTTGTTATTGAAGCTGACTAACATTTGAATCCGTAGACACCTAAATGGTTGCCTGCCCTACTGGAGGGGCTCGGTCGCGACGTCCGGCATAAGATCGTCAAGTGCTTGCGCCGCCTGCTGTTTGTTAGTACCAGAATACTTGGCGAGACACTGCTGTTTCTTGGAGGCATTGACTATGCGGGGCTGCTCTGGTGTCCCCAAGTGCTTCTTCTTGACCTCCATGGCTCGTGCGGTGACCGTCTGATTGGGCGGAGCCGCTGCCCTTGCAGCGCGCTGCCGCTCGCTGCAGCGACGTTGGGTCATTGACGCGTCCGAAGCCGCCGGAGTAGCTTGTGGGTGCGGACGTAGAGTCGCGTGGTGGATAATCGGAGCTGGCGGGGTTGTCGTGGCAGCGTTGAGGAAGTGTTGGAGTGCATTGCCGCTGTTGTACATGGTGTGCTCGACGTCTGGTCCAGTGGAGCGTGGCGGTGAGTCCAGCAGACCCGACGGCAGCGCCGTCTGCTCTGCGTCGTCGTCGAGGGAAGGTGCCTGCTCCCCTGCAGTTAGCACCGAAGGATCCTTGAGGAGGGACACGCCCGCGGCCCAGGGAGTAGATGGGCTCGACCGGCCAGCATTTTGGCAAGCCCACGGCTCGCCATCCGGCCCCAGCAGCATGCCGGGCCGTCCCCGGCGGCCCATCCCGGGTCGTAGCAGAAATGGGCCCCGGAGTGGGCAAGGAGGATTCAAACAGCATGGGGTCGTGGGGAGCGCTCGACGTAGCACCGCCAGGTCGGAGCTTGTCTTCATGTCCGGGGTTGCACGAGGCATGACGGTCCGGTGGCCGGCCGAGGGACCGGGTCCTGTCGGCCACGCGGAGTGAAGAAACCACATGCCGGTCCGGCGTGGCCCCGTGCCTGTCCACCGTTTGGCGTGTAGCACAGCCCCATGTGCGTGTAGGCTTGTGGCGGGGGCAGTATTGCTCGCGTTGGGGCCCGGCTCCGTGGGCCCCATGGCCGGTCCCGTGGAGGCGTCGGCGGCCATCCGTCCCACCGTCGGCAAGCCCGGTGCCCGCGTTTCCGTGCGGTGCACCAGGTGACGGGGAACGGTCCCGGCGACGGTTGGTGTCCCTGCGGCCGTCGCGCGCGTGCCGGCCGATCGGCATGGTGTGGTCGTCGCGGAGACCCCGACTCCGGTCCCACCGCTGAAGCTTGGGCCACGGCGCGGACGGAGAGCTCGGCGGCGAGTAGTCCAAGATGTAGTCGACGTGGAGGATGACCTCGTAGGACAGCAAGCCGACGGGGCTGTGCCGAGAGCGCGGAGGTGTCCGCGGTGGGCGGATTCCTCGAGGCGGAGCGCCCCTTCCTTGGCGAAGCCGTTGGGGTTGTCCGTCCAAAGCTTGACACAGACAGCATGCTGATTCCTTGTCGCTGTTGGGGCTGTCGATGCATTCGATCGGTGTGTTCGGTCGAACAACACTTTGATGGTCTCCGGTTGCCGTGCGTGTACTGGGACGCCCTCGACGCACGGGCGCATCATGAACCGGAGTTCAGCAGCATCGGCTGTCACCATGCGCGTCCAGGGCGGGAAGTGCATCCTGGCGCCGCCAAGGTCGACGCCGTTCGGGCAAGAGAGGGCGTGGTTCCGGAGCCGCTCATGGGAGAAGAGGATGATGAATCCGGTGGGGTGGTGGTCCGAGATTTCCATCTCGCATCCGGGGATGTGAAGCTGGTCCTCCATGGCGTGTCGCGTACACGCGCCGGTGATGGGCACACGCTCGTCGTGGCGGACAACGACGCCGACGACGGCGCGACGAGAGTACTTGGCCTCCTCCTCGGCTAGCACTGCAGTGTATGGTGCACATCCCACAACTCGCGACGGGCGGCGCCGGGCATGACCCGGGGGAAACGGCGCAGGGGTGCCATGGTGGGATGCGGTGGGGATGTGGTGCCGGCAGGTGGCGGTGGTGGTGGTGGAGATGGTGGTGGCGGGGGTGGAGGAGATGGGGAGGATTTGGCAGGTGGGAGATGAGGGAAGGGTGTCTTGCGGTGGCGGGCACGGTGTCCGGAGTGGAGGCGAGAGGAGGCAGCGTGGCGGGTCTCGGCAGTCCGCGACGCGGTGGTCGGAAGCGAGGCACCGGAAGCAACGGCCCGTGGCCTGCCTTTTGAAGAGCTCCGGGATGGAGGTCCCGAGGCGCGTGAAGGCGTGCCTGTGCTGGCCGGCGTGCGCTGGGCGCTGCGAGGCGAGCGATGGCGCAGCTTGCCGAGCGACGTCTTGCCCGGCGGCGGACCTCCTGCCATCCTTGGCTGTCAAGGTCGGGGTGGCCATTTTCGGCGTCCGGGTGTGACACCGGTCGCCGGACTTTCACCGTTGGGGTACGGCGCGCTGCGCGAAGAGGAAAGGTAGGCTTGGAATGGATGGAATTGGGGACGACGATAATGGAGCGCAGGGCACGCGGCCTGGCCGGGCCTGGCCTATCCGGAGTTATGGTTTTGTCTTGGCCGGGTTGACGGGGTGGGGGGGGGTGGAGCGCATTGAAGGGCTGGCTTTGGTGGAGCTGGTGGAGTGGAGGGCCTTGATGGCGCGGATGGCGTGGAAAGGAGCGCCGCCTTGAAGTCTAGCTTCTTGGCTGCATTCTCATGGCTGCTGCTGTAGCTCTTTGGACTCGGCGTGAAGGAGTAGTCGACTGGTTCCAGACTGAGAGCTGTTGAGGAGGTGTGGCGCGGGCTGGTTGGGGAGGAGGCGCTGGAGGCGGTCGGGCTGGAGGGCTGGGAGGTGGCTTGGGGGCTGGTCGCCGGAGCCGGGGTGGCCGCCGGCGAGGTAGAGCGAGCAGCAGGAGTGGCGGCGGTGGAGAGCGCTCCCCACCCAAGGCCGGTCTCCATCGTTTTTTAGCAGCTTTTTCTAGTCACTTTTTCGGAAATAGAATCTTCAACCTAGTGAAAATTTTGTAATATCTACCAAATTCATCCTTTGGATGTAGATACTGGGATATATCCATTTGGTTGATGAAATATAACTCCCATTTTTAACAAAAGAAAAATGTCCCAAACTTAACACTGGATTCTAATGGCATCCACGGGTTCCTAGAGGAGTTAAATACCTAATCCTCATCGCATAAGTACTGCTATTTTGAATTTCTATTAGAAAAGAACTAACGACAGTTTTCACCATTTGTCAGTATTTGAAGTTCTGTGACAACATGTGACAGCAAATTTTGCTACTACAGGGCATTGATCTTAGTGCGCCTAGTCGCCGTCGTCCTATTCTTCATCTGGCGCATCAGGCACAACGACTCCAATGTAATGTGGTTCTGGACACTATCTGTGGTCGGGGACGCCTGGTTCGGTTTCTCCTGGCTCCTCAATCAGCTCCCGAAATTCAACCCCATCAAGAGCATACCTGACCTTGATGCCCTCAGGCTCCATTATGACCTCCCTGACGGAACCTCGAAGCTTCCTGGAATTGATGTCTTCGTCACCACGGCTGACCCTGTTAACGAGCCGATACTCTGCACCATGAACTCAGTCCTCTCCATCCTTGCTGCTGACTATCCGGTTGACAGATACAGTTGCTATGTCTCGGATGACAGCGGCTCATTGATCCTTTACGAAGCGTTGGTTGAGACTGCTAACTTTGCAGCTCTGTGGGTTCCATTCTGCCACAAACATTGCATTGAACCAAGAGCACCAGAGAGCTATTTTGGGCTGGAACTGCTGAAACAGACTGAATATGGACCTGAGGGGTTCATGAATGACTACAAGAGGGTGAAGATGGAGTACAATGATTTCAAGATGCGCTTGGATAATCTCTCTGATGCTATCCGCAAGCGATCAGATGAGTACAACAGCATGAGGACTTCAGAAGGAGATGCAGAGGCTACTTGGATGGCCAATGGGACACAATGGCCAGGCACATGGATTGATCCAACTGAAAATCACAGAAAAGGACACCATGCTGGAATCGTTAAGGTATATCAGAAGTTCACTTTATAGTCATTTATTTTCTGATAAGCACATAATAATAAGGGAAACCCTCTGACTATCGTTTCACAGATATTTAGCTTATATTTAGCCTTGTAGATACCTACAACAAACTTTCCCATTGATTCCTTAATTCTTTTAACAGGTTGTGTTGGATCATCCAAGCCGTGGGCATCATTATTGTCCAGAAGTGAATTACGGAAACAATCACAACATCAGCACCACAGATGTTCGCCTACCTATGCTTGTGTATGTCTCCCGTGAAAAGAATCCAAGCTACGACCACAATCAGAAGGCGGGTGCCCTGAATGCACAACTGAGAGTCTCTGCGCTACTCTCCAATGCACAATTCATCATCAACTTTGACTGCGACCACTACATAAAAAATTCTGAAGCTCTGCGTGCAGCTGTCTGCTTCATGCTAGACCAACGGGAAGGTGATAATACTGCCTTTGTTCAGTTTCCCCAGCGCTTTGACAATGTTGACCCCTCAGACCGGTATGGCAACCACAACCGTGTCTTCTTTGACGGGACAATGCTTGCCCTTAATGGCTTGCAAGGGCCATCTTATCTTGGCACTGGATGCATGTTCCTTCGCATAGCACTCTATGGAATTGATCCACCTCATTGCAGACCAGACAACATAGCAGCTAAATCTAACAAGTATGGAAAGTCCAATGCCTTCCTAGACTCTGTCACACAAGGAATAAAGCAAGAAAGGTCAATCACACCGCCACCGCTTGATGACGCAATTGTTGCTGAGATGGCGATGGTTGTGACTGCATCATATGATAAAGGAACTGACTGGGGTAAGAGTGTTGGGTACATCTATGATATAGCAACAGAAGACATAGTGACAGGATTTCGCATCCATGGGCAAGGATGGCGCTCCATGTACTGTACAATGGAGCATGAAGCATTTTGCGGCACCGCACCGATCAACCTAACTGAGCGCCTCCACCAAATTGTTCGCTGGTCTGGTGGGTCCTTAGAGATGTTCTTCTCCCACAACAACCCACTCATCGGTGGCCAGAGGGTCCAACTCCTTCAGCGTGTCTCCTACCTCAACATGACAATCTACCCAGTCACATCAGTCTTCATTCTGCTATATGCTCTCTGCCCAGTTATGTGGCTTATACCCCATGAAGTACACATCCAGAGACCATTCACCATATATGTGGTGTACCTTCTCATAATTATCATGATGATCCACATAATCGGCTGGCTCGAGATAAAATGGGCAGGCGTCACATGGATGGACTACTGGCGCAATGAGCAGTTCTTCATGATTGGCTCAACGAGTGCATACCCAGCAGCGGTGCTGCACATGGTGAAGAAACTGCTCACCAAAAAGGATATCCACTTCAGGGTCACTTCCAAGCAAACAACCGCTGACACCAATGACAAGTTTGCTGACTTGTATGAAATGCGATGGGTGCCCATGCTGATCCCAACATTGTTTGTTTTGGTTGCTAATGTTGGTGCTGTTGGTGTGGCCATGGGCAAGGCAGTGGTGTATATGGGAGTATGGACAATGGCACAGAAGACGCACGCAGGGCTTGGCCTCCTGTTCAATGTGTGGATCATGGTGCTCCTTCACCCATTTGCGCTGGCAATCATTGGTCGGTTGGCAAAGAGACCAATCATCCTTGTGGCTTTGCTTCCACTAGTCTTTGCAGTTGTGGCCATGATTTATGTGGCTCTACATATCTTACTGGCTAACGTTATTCCAATCTAGGTGACATAATACAAGAACTGTGGTAACATTCAGCTTGTGCAGTAAACATGGAACCAATTATTTTCCAATATACCGATAAAAAATTTGCATTTTCATTTTGGTCCTATACAACCAATTTCATTTTCAATTGGGCAATGGAATTGTAAATATGGATTTTCTACATACTAGGCAAACCATTTGCACCTATTAAAGATGCTATAAGTTAGAAGTGGCGTTTTAGACACATATTTCACTCACACATATATTTTGTTCTCTGATAAAATAGAAATTAATCCTTTTTTCTTTTCTTTTTTGTAAATTTAGGGACGTTGCACCACAAAGTATTCTACATTTCATGGAACAAACACACACGCAACCTCAGTAGCATTTCATCGAACACTTGTCGAACATACGACAACAGGAGCTCCCTAGACAAGCAAATTAGTTAATTTCTTCAAAACAGATTGATACAGAGGAAAACGTAAGCTTACATGCGGGAAGGACAGGCTTGCTGAGGCGCGGAAGCCACAGAAGCTGACGGTGACAGCTTTGCCGGAGAGCAACAACAGCAGTCGCCATCCGCGTGCAAGAGGGCTTCGGTTGCCCTTTGCCTAGTGCCCCTCGGTCTTGCATACAGCTTGCTGGGCTTTAGCGAGCTCAGATAATGCACGGATATAAATGGGCCGACAACCAAAGCGGCCGGAGTGTTTTATTAATATTTGTTAGATCTACGGATCTTGCATCGCACTAGATAATCATGTGTAGTAGAACATGTTCATGCATTCGGGTACATACACGAGAGAGAGAGAGAGAGAGAGAGGGAGGGTTACCGACCGGAGGCGGCGGAGGGGTAGCCGGGGCCGGAGAGGTTCGCGGAGGAGGACCCTTCGCCGTTGTTGGCCATCGGAGCGCCGGTGAGGAAGTCGAGCGCGTAGATCCGGAACGGGGTCGGACGTCGTTGCCGGCGGAGTCCTTCGGGCCTCCAACGGCACCGACCAGGGACGGCGGCGGCGTGCGGAGTCGACGTCGTGGATGGCGGCGGCGCTTCCCGTCACCGACTGCGCGTCCCTCGAGATCGGCTAGGGTTTGTGGGGTGAGGTGGTGGCGGCGGCGAACGGTGAACTTAGGTCCTCGTGCCGTGCCGGCCCCCACCCCTTTTATATGCGCAGCGTGACAGGGACCCACCAGCCACTGTTTAGGCTGGGCGCCCCGATCGTGGCGCTGTCAAGGGTTATGGGCCTTTGGGCCCATACGTGTGGAGATCAACCTAACAGTATTATTATTTGCCTCCTTTTATAAACACATGGCTCGTATATGCACACGAGTACTCTACTATATGAACACACTATACACATCCCACCTATAGGAGCATCATCGAAAATCGATCCAGCTTGAATTTGAGATCCTCACAGCCACCTCAATGGCGTTATGTACACTAAAGAATTATCCATAAAAAAATATGATAAAGTCCACTTTACTCCTTTCAAGCATGATCAATGTCCAGATAACCTTCTAAACTTTTGTTTGGTTTGTTTTGCCCCTCTTGTTCCTGAAATTAAATCATGTTACACCTTTAATTAGTATTTTAATCCCAATTTGCTGAGCAAACCGGGATTAAGTTGAGATTACAATATTCATGTCACATTTGTGATTTGAATGTAGGGAGCTAAGGTATGTGTTTTCCTTTTCTTTCAGAAGAAGAGAAGCGTTTAGGTCTGTTGCTCTCACGCAAATTATCTACTCCATTCTTTTCTTTTCTATTCTACTTTGGCTAAGAGTTTCTCCTGGCTTCTTTACAAGGTGTGAATTTCTGTCAAAGATTCATTTTTCACTTGAAAAATGTAGGATCTTTTACTTCTCACGATATTTGGTAATCCATTCTAATGGCCTGTGTTTGCTACAATATCATGCAAAACTATAAGAAGTCAAAAAATTAAGAGAAAAATTCAATGGATCCAGAAATACAACATCTAGAGAATTGCATAAAGGAAAATGTAAGTGCTATTCGGGATGAAAAATTAAATCGTGTTTTTTCCTCCAAATGTGAGTGGGCTAGAAACTGTGATGTCCTGCCATGCAGTGGTTTTTAAGTTTGATGGAGTGTTCTCAGGAGCAACAAGATCTGATTCAGTGCAGCCTCTCAAGTCCTTTGTCAGTGCAGAGTTCTGTGCTTTCCAGCTGAATTTGAGAGAAATAATGTGGTTTGTCCAACGAGGGTTGATGAAGCAGGTAGTAAAAGAAAGAGAAAAATCTGGATTTCACGGCAACATGGTAATTCTATGCCGTTACCGATAAAAGGGCTGTGGAAAGGTGGAGTCCTCAAGCGGCAGAGTGAAAGTCAATGTTGACAGTGCTCGAGTATTTGAGACAGATGTTTAGTTGAAAAAGACGCCTGCGTGCGCTGTTGATCTCATCAACAATGATTGTAGTACGTCTCCAGTTTAAGAATTAAATCTCTCGTTTACCCCTACAAGAAATTGCACTGACGTTATCTGACCGCCTTGAATAATTCCGACAGATACTGACTGGTCAAACGTATAGATTTCGGTAGACGACAATTTCCAAGCAACAAACACGAGTGCACGAGTTACATTTCTTTTTAAAAACACTCTACATGCCAATACTTCCCACAAATTTCTTGTTTGTTCAAAGAAACGAAGAGACCAGAAAAAAATAGCACTAGTAAAATATCAACTGGCTAGCTGGTTGCTTACAGGAGGCAGGCTGCGGCGCTTGCTGCTGATCTCACGAATGCTAGTGCCACTGAGAGTTGGGCTGTCCACCACTGGGCGCGCCATCCTTTGACCCACGCCCTTTTCCCTTAACGCCTCTTAGCGGAAAGTCTCGTGGTATTCTTCTGAACTTTTCGCAGCCATAGGAAGTCAGGAACAGCAGCAGAAAGGCATATATACAACGGCATTCGTAGACCAGATTGGGTGATAGACAACTTGTGACCTAGTCAATTGCACCTGGTTCTGCCACAGGGTAAACATATGCAACATCACTGCGTTCACCCGTGCCTTTCTGTCCAGCTGAGATTCTGATCTGAGATGGAGGTATGCAGTAACATCAGAGCGCTGTCACTTAAGGCCATAGCGTACAAGTTTTTACAAAGATGTCATTCGTGTTGAAAAACGCAAATTGATAACCTTTAATTTATTCGCCAGGTGACTTTCTGGCCCATTGTATTTGATAGGTCGTCGTCCGAACTCGGCGATGATCATCTATCCCTGTAGCCCACTAACCTGAACAAAAAAAGCATACATCAACGCGGCGGCTACCAGTTGTTGTTGTATTTTGACCATGCAGTTAACACCGAAAACGAATACCGATGCCTCCCACAAGCCTCCACCCTATTCTCTCCTTTCCGCCTCTTTCAGCATATGCCTATACGGCTAAACCTATATATAACGGCATAGTGCCCGTTCGGCAAAGCACCACCTAGGCACAAACAAGGAGGTTAGCCATGGCCGCGGCCGTGACTCGCAGGATCCATACCAGCCTCCACGTAGAGCCTAGCAATAATGGCATTGGCAATGAGGAGAGCCCGCGCTACAATGCAGTAGCGGACTCGCCCATGGCCAAGCGGATCGGCGACACCAAGGACAATGATGTCTGGGAGTCCGTCGAGGAAGGAGAGGTGTCGGGAGCCGGAGCTGGGAACAGCAGCCGTGCGGTGCTGTTCCGGACACTGAAAGTCAAGGGCAGCACCCTACATCCTTACAGGTCTGGCAGCTAATGAAGTTGAACGATATGAATTGCAAAGATCAAATTCGTGTGAGTTCTACTGTGTCTTGAGTGTGAGTTCTCCTGGTGTCCATATGTATGCTAATAATGGGTTTATATATCCGCCATGCGTCAGGTTCCTGATTCTTGTGCGATTGATCGCCATCATCGCATTCTTCATATGGCGCATCAAGCACAAAAACCAGGACGGTGTGTGGCTCTGGTTCATGTCCATGGTTGGGGACGTCTGGTTCGGCTTCTCGTGGCTCCTGAACCAGCTCCCCAAGCTCAACCCCATCAAGCGTGTTCCAGACCTCACCGCCATCAGAGATCAATTTGATTCCTCCAAGCTTCCAGGCATCGATGTCTTCGTCACCACCGTCGACCCGGTGGATGAGCCTATATTGTACACGGTGAACTCCATTCTCTCCATCCTTGCCACTGACTACCCAGTGGAGAAGTACGCCTGCTATCTTTCGGATGATGGCGGGTCGTTGATCCACTATGAGGCAATGTTTGAGGTTGCAAAATTTGCTGAGCTATGGGTCCCTTTTTGCCGAAAGCACAGAATAGAGCCGAGAGCACCAGAGAACTACTTTGGGATGAAGAGGCAACCATACATGGGAACTGTGCAAGAAGAGTTCAAGGGTGATCACAGGAGAGTGCGCAGAGAATATGAAGAATTCAAGGTGAGGATAGAATCCCTTTTTACAACTATTCGCCAAAGATCTGAGGCTTACAATATCAAGAATGGCAAAGAACATGGTAACAAAGCAACTTGGATGGCTGATGGGACACAGTGGCCTGGCACGTGGATGGAGCCAGCAGAGAACCATAGAAAAGGACATCATGCTGGAATTGTTAAGGTATGACCTACACCCTTTAGTAACTCCTTTTTTTAACAGTTTATCAACAAGAAGTTAGCCGCTGACATGCTCTTTGACAGGTCGTACTAAATCATCCAAGCTACAAACCACAACTTGGATTGCCAGCAAGCATTGACAACCCCTTTGACTTTAGCAACATTGACATACGCCTTCCCATGCTTGTCTACTTGTCCCGTGAGAAGTGTCCTGGCTATAACCACCAAAAGAAGGCTGGTGCCATGAATGTGATGCTTCGTGTCTCTGCCTTGCTCTCCAATGCACCCTTTGTCATCAACTTTGATTGCGATCACTACATTAACAACTCACAAGCTTTCCATGGCACCATATGTTTTATGCTGGACCCAAGTTTTGGCCAAAATACAGCTTTTGTCCAATTTCCTCAACGTTTTGATGATGTCGATCCTACAGATCGTTATGCCAATCATAACCGAGTCTTCTTTGATGGTACCATGCTCTCTCTCAATGGTCTACAAGGTCCCTCCTACCTTGGCACCGGTTGTATGTTCCGCCGTGTTGCACTGTATGGTATGGAACCAGCACGATGGAGAGCAGATAACATCAAGGTAACAGATAAGATAAAAGAATTTGGTAAATCTACATTATTCATAGACTCAATGCTAGATGCTGCAAACCAAGAGCGGTCTATCATACCCGTGTTATTTGAAGAGTCAATCAACAATGAGCTGACAACCTTGATGACTTGTGCTTATGAGGATGGCACTTCATGGGGAAGGGATGTTGGGTGGGTGTACAACATCGCAACAGAGGATGTTGTGACTGGATTTCGCATGCATCGTCAAGGATGGCGCTCCATGTATTGTTCAATGGAACCAGCTGCATTCCGTGGCACTGCCCCAATCAACCTCACTGAACGTCTCCTCCAAATATTAAGATGGTCAGGAGGTTCTCTTGAGATGTTCTTCTCCCATAGCAATGCATTCCTTTCAGGTCCCAGGATGCACCCCCTACAGCGGATTGCATACCTGAACATGTCAACTTATCCAATCGTCACGGTATTCATCCTAGCCTACAATCTCTTTCCAGTGATGTGGCTTATCTCCGAGCAATTTTACATACAAAGACCATTCAGCACATACATCCTCTACCTCATCACAATCATTGCAATGATCCACGTGATTGGCATGTTTGAAGTAAAATGGGCGAGCATCACCTTGCTGGACTGGTGCCGCAACGAACAGTTCTACATGATCGGCTCGACGGGTGTGTATCCAACAGCAGTTTTGTACATGGTACTGAAACTTATTACAGGGAAGGGGATATATTTCAGGCTCACCTCGAAGCAGACAGAGGCTTCCTCCAACGACAAGTTTGCAGATTTATATGTGGTAAGGTGGGTGCCATTGCTAATCCCAACGATTGCAGTTCTGGTTGTGAATGTCGCAGCTGTTGGACTGGCAGTTGGCAAGGCAGCAACCTGGGGTTGGTTCACAGAGCAGGCACAGCACGCTCTGCTTGGAATGGTGTTCAATGTGTGGATTTTAGTGCTTCTCTACCCGTTTGCACTTGGGATTATGGGACAGTGGGGAAAGAAACCTGTAGTTTTATTTATTATCCTAGTAATGGCTATTGGTGCAGTCACGGTCATATATGTCGCCTTCCATGCTGCGTACCAGATTGCAAGTTCTGTTGGTAACGCAAAATCAATGACCGGGTCATCTGGGTAGATATGGTCCATTTTTGTAATGGTACTGAACACTCGGTTCAATAATTTGGATGCTTATTAGCTCTGTTGTTATCTCAAGTAAGAGTTGTAATCATCCAACCAAGATGTTGACAAGAAAGTATTCAAGACTTTTTTGGCTCTTTTACTGTATTCTATTCTAACTTATGTATTTGTGGTATGAAACCAAACCAGACCAACAGGACAGCATCCAATACCATACGTTTCAATCCTTGAGTTCTAAGTGCTTACCAAATTAATCAAACAGTGAATCTCATGATTAAAATGTGAGCTTTAGTTGTTTCAGTAGTGTCTCGCAAGCAATGAAATAAGTGATCCTCTGATAAGATGGCATCAGCTTGTTCTGGAGCCCTTTGCAGAAAGAACTAAATAAAGCAGGAATATAGCCCCAAGAAAACAGTCACACAGCGACAAATACTTTGATGACCATAGCGTGATACAGGAAGTGAAGGAAAACATTGACTACACAAGATAAACTTCTGTGAGATCTTCCAAACATTTTAGTAGTGTTCGAGAATCAGAGGAAATCTTTTTTTTTTTTTTTTTGAAAACGCAGGAGAACTGCGCTTTATTGCAATTAGAGAGGAAAGGAGGGTCCCCTACATGTTCCTCACTCATATGGGGACCAAAACAGAAATCTAAATTAATGCTAGCACCATATCTGAAGTAATGGTATCTGAACCATGAAAGAATCTAGATATCTGGTGTAATTTCAGTATGATTCACTTTGCAAATTATGGCTTTATGAAACTTATTGCCGGCCAACAAAAGATAAACTACACCATTTGATGGAACAAAATGCATAGGCATGACATTTAAAGGTAAAGCATCTACGCGAGATTTAAAATCAGGGCGTCAGGCAAAATAACTTGTACAGAACTGCGGCAACGCTGTAAGAATTATCACATCACTTACCGTACAGCTCAAGCTGATGTGGGGTGAGCATGGAAGACCTCGTGTATTTGAAGGCTTCAAAATGCAGATCCCTTCCGGCTGCTATCCATCCTATCCTTCTGATCTTCAGTTCAGAACCTTAGTTCATCCTGCGGACCAAAAATTCCTTCACAAATGTTGATTTGACCATCTGAACCATTTCAGACAAAACAACAAATAGCTTGTGCGCATTGGTAAATCAAAATGAGAGGGAGGCATCACCATTTCGTTGCTGGCAGAAGATCCCAGACGACAGATGCAATCCAAGAGCGAGCGAGTACTGCATTGTCTTCCATGTCGTAGGATGAACAGTCGCTACAGGAGCTGCAGAAAGAGCCGAGCAGACGAACTATAGGGAAGAGCGAAAGGCGCTACAGTGCGGAGCAAACTGATGTATCCTGTGTGCCGACGGAATGCCTTGAAGGCCCGGAGACGTACGCCCGCCGAGTGAGCTGGTGAGCGCCGTCGCCCCTGGTGGCGCAGTGGCGCGCGAGTCGCTTGAAGCGATGCGGCTGGCTGGAACCATGGTTGCCGAGGCGAATTGAGGGAGCGGTTGGCACAAGAGAGCACGACAACACATCTCCCCGACGTTGCTGTCAAAGAAACATTCTGCTTTCGAATAGGCAGAGAGCAAACGCACAACGCACCAGCCCGGTCCACACAGAGTTCGTTCCTGATAAAATAAAAATTAACTAAAGTTCTGCGTTATTTAAAATTAACCATGGTCCACTGTAAGCTTCGGTCACTAATAATTAATAATCCCATTTTGACAACCTCGTCGATACACTAATATGTCAATCTGTCTAATCGCTGAGCATGCACATCAGTCACCGCGGCACGCCAGTTCAGCTCAGTTCGGTTGGCTCAGGGGCCCTGTTCGTTTCCTGCCTCTAAAAATTATACCCATCACATTAAAGATAATCTTACTTATTTAGTAAGTACTTTTATTAATTTAATGACAAAACCTATGTCACGACCTCCCTCTAATTTGCAAGACGAATCTAATGATCCTAATTAATCTATGTTTTGCTACAGTGATGCTACAGATAAACATCTTCTAATAACATCATAATTACTCTCGTTGGATTCGTCTCGTGAATTAAATAGGAGGGTCTGCGATTAGTTTCGAGATTAGACTTTATTTAAGTACTCCAAAATAATAAAATTCTCTTTGATTTGACCCCTTTAAAAATTATATACCTGGAAACGAACACACCCTCAACTGTAGAGTACAGCAGGCGCTATGCACTTTGCAGGGCCCGCCATATACTCCTGGATTGGATGGATTCGGGCATTCAGCTGATCAGCTGATTGCCATTGCCAATCTGATTTTTTGGCGTACGCCTCACCGACACTTCCAACTTGCAGCAGCGTCAGCCTGCAGCCTGTCCCGCACAGATACGAGCGCAAAAAATAAGGACACCGGGGGCGCCTAAGCTAGTGGACGCAATGATACGCGGCGCAGCACACAGGGTAATGGATTAAAAGCGAGCAGCCAACTACAGTTTCGGCAGGCGTCCAAAGATCGCCGATGAGCACGCCCTTTGCTGCACGCGAGCAAAGCTGGACGGTAATGGCGCAACGGAGACTACACTAGTCCCTAGTGCGCGCGTTTGGAAGAACCTGCTGCTGTATTGTGCGCGGCTCGAGGATCCGATGTGACGTACCGTCTGCTCCGGAGAGGAGCTGGACACGATCGATGCCGCGCCGGACCACCAACCAGCCGCGACGTCGATGCCCGATCCGCCATCAGCTGTGTCCACTGCGAATTTAAGCGTCGGAAGGGGATTATTGCCGGGATTCATCACAACGTATAAGACATTTTGTGAACATTATTATTGTTATGATGATCCAGGAGTTTCACTAGAGAGAATTCGATTCTGAAACGGCACATACATATCACGCATTTTTAATTTATTGACTATGCCTTATACATAATCAAAGATCCACGAGCTGCGCGAGCTTAGACTAGTTATTAATAAGGTGCATCAAGATCGTAAACTAGTTATGGATGGATGGGCACGCCACAGGAGCTGCATTTCTTAACTTATCTCTCAAGGTTGCAAGGGTGTTGTTACACTTGCATTACTGGCCTACAGGTGTGTACTAGCTCTGTATCCAAAATATTGTCGAATCATGTCGGGTGCGCAGCATCCTGTCACCATATAGTGTTTACTAATGTATGCATAGAATCTAATCTTGATGAGATGGGGAATGTTTAGAACTGTGACTTCACGTGTTGATCAGAAATGGGAAACGCAAAACTGACGGCACGTGACAACTTGGCAAGGCACCTCGGGAGCCCTTTTCCCATTCATCAGGCTGTGATGATGCCAATTCAGAAAGAATTCTCGCCCGCAAAAAGAAATTCTATATGTGTGCATTGCATATAAAACAAAAGTAGTAAAGACAAACTTTTACAACATCGCGAAGGACCCATATGTGGCGGTAGCATCAGTCATAAGGACCGCTCTTTTACATATATACCTCCTTTATTACAAGATCTCTAGTAGGTGGTACACTTGCTGATTGGCATAATCGAGCAGGTAACATTTTTCATATCAACTTAATGTATTACAAAATGGTAACGAAGAATTTGTTGTACGACATTCTACGAGTGTGTCTTTTGACGGAAGATGTGTTTTCAATATATAACTACTTTTTAAAATATTTTTGGACTCTTTGCTTCCTTCTTAAATGAAAGAACAATGTTCCTCGTATTTAAAAAAAAGATATTCACAAGCGTGTCATTTGCTATGTGATATTAATCTAGAATATTTCGGTGAGCATAGGGGCATGTGCCCATAAAAACTCTCTTATCGAGATTTGACGGCTTAGATTTTGCAAGATATGATCTGACACTTTGTGCATAAATTTAATATGTTTATACTTTAAATTATGATTTAATGCATTAATAAGATATATTTTCAACTAATTTGATATATTCAATAGTATGATCGTAGTTTTATTATTTATATTTGATCATAATTAATAATTAAACTAGAGTGAGAAAGTACCTTTATCCTCACAAAAATTATACTCTTACAAAAAAGAAACACACAATTCACGATTTGCTCGTTGCATTAATTGATGATACCCTCGCAAAAAAAAATGATGGTAGACCGGGACACTCCTTTCATTGTTCTGGCTACCTGAAAGAGATGTGGTCTGAATTATATGCTGACCCTACAGCGAGTGGTCTTCTTTCTTTGTTTCATGCGTCTGGGGTGGGGAATTTTGTCCATTCGAACATGTCTCTTATGGTTTATGGCTTTATGCACCGATGGAAATTAACAGAAAAAAAAAGCATAGCGGACTACCACTAGTGGTCTTCTTTCTTATACAATGCACGCTAAAAACATTATGTATCTGCATTTCTCACGTGCTGAATCAGAAGATCATATATAATATACGTGAGGTGCCGGTCGGCAGCGTGAATTCACAGAGATTGTATATGTTGCATGCAAGATGTCCTTGTGCACCAATTCCATGCTGGCCGATCGCAGTGGTCGATTAGTGTTATGCCCACGACATGCATGCGTGTCTGCACAGTCAGATTTGAATACCATATGCATTGTCACGTATCAATATCTGATTACTGCCTAAATCCATAGGAGTAGACATGTATTTACTCGTAGCCACTATGGTTTCAAATCTCTCGCTATAGCCTTTTAAGGTGCTACACCACCATCTATGTTTATGTACAAATTTAGCCGTTATCTCCCGTATAGCCCGATTTAGGTCCACTATGAGCTATTTTAGAGGCACACCGCTAAACCTCTTAACCTGCTATTTAAAACATTGGTAGCCACCGACGAAGCCACATTTAGGCCAACCTGGGCTCCCCCCTCGTTGCTCTGATTTCTTTGAGTAGTGAACATTAATTGAGGTGATAAGATGATTAATCACCATGATTATCAAGATAAGTGTTCACTCTAGCCCCTGCTGGCACCTGACTCCGGCTTCGCCAGTGCTCATAACATGCTTCTTATGTTTTCCTTCATGATTTGTGTAAAAGTAATGATTTAGAAGGACGGGGTTATCGCGCGACCGGTCATGTGACCCCATCAGAAGCCGCCACGCGTCCTTTCTCTCCGATCACCACCACTACCCTCGTGACCTTTGGTGCCGTCCACGGCGTCGGTTCCACCGATGAGCGGGACCACGACCACTGCCAACAAACGGTGACACTGCGTCGCCTCGTTGCGCTACCTGCACCACTCGCTGCTATCGATAACAACTTCGTATCAACACTACCGCCACTGGCCCCATCCATTGCTTGTCCGTCGCCCCCAGCTATGGCACTGCCACCGCCTTGTCGGACCGCCACCCGAAAACCTTCTCTAAGCCCGTCGAGGAAGGAACAACCCCCAAAACCCTAACTAACCAAGCTCACCACCCACGACAACAACATTGCCGCCATGTCGCGCCCTTGACTAGATGACAAGAAGATGGGTCGGGATGAGCACGGAGTGATAGCGCGATTGAGTTCCAGCGCGGTCCTTTTCGAATTCAAAAGTGTTCACTTGTGCAACCAATACAAAATTAATCTTGCGATTTCACTTCACTTCTAAGAGAGAATTCACTTCACTTATAAGAGCAGCCATAACGGTATCCAAAAGGGAGCCATGAGCACTGGAAACGGGACCATGTAAGGCTATCTCTCCAACGATGGGGGAGATCTAAAACCTATATCGAGTGTCGATGAAGGCTATTTCGGCTAAAAGGATATATCCATAACTTTTCATCACCAACGTAGGTCCGAAAACAGGGTTCGTCGCTCCAAGCTCCGGTGGGTGCAGGAGGAATCTCGGACAACCAAGAGCTCGGACACGCGCGCGATGGGAGCTCGACCGACGCAGGTGGAAGCTTGGACGCGGGCACGATGAGAGCTCCGACGGGATCTTAGACACTACCACGGACGGAGGTGGGCTCGAGCTCGGACGCGAGCTAGAGCTCCGGCGGGTGGAGGCGGGCTGGAGCTCGGACGCGTGTTGGAGCTCCGGCGAACAACGACGGGATCTCGGACGCCGGCGCGGGTGAATGTGGGTGGAGCTCATACGCGAAGGCGGTGGTGGAGGCGGGTGAATCGATGAAGGTCCTTCATTGGAGAGCATTTTTTACATTTTAAAACCTATTTATGTTTGGATGGCCATGTGGGTCTTTCGTTGGAGTTAACTTTTTTACATTTTAAAACATATTTTAGGTTTGGGTGATCATCTTTAGGTCTTTCGTTGGAGTTAGCCTAAGTACGTTGGAGTGGACGACCATGGGTGTCTGGATTCAAAATTCACCTTCAAATTTGGTTCTATTGAAGCCGCACGGAATAAAATAATATTTGTGAGGCTAGCCGTTGTTGTACGGTTGTACCTTATCGGACAGTTATTGTTGCTCCTCCTCTACGTCACACCTGGTTAAGGCTCTGTTTGGTTCGTGTCCAAAGTTTGCCACACCGCGTCAAAGCTTTTGCGCTAGAACTGTGGTAGGTGTTCGCTTTGCTGCCATACTTACTGCGAGTTGTGGCGTAGCAGCAGCATCTCCGTTCATTTGCGCGCCGCTAGACGCCGAAAGTGTGGCGAACGAATTTGCCGCCACAACTTTGACGCAGCCGCACATGTGGCGTGGCAGTCTCTGGTAAGCTTCCAAACAGACCCTAAGCATTTTGATCGATGCTCCATTCCAAGCTTACCATGTGTACGACGCTTGTGGCCAGAATGCATGAGTTAACATAACCAAACTAGTATAAGCAAACGAACTTTTGCGTAGAAGACACTTGTGACTGAAATAGTGACCGCGGTAGTACCTTCTTACTAGTACTACTCTGGTCTGGCTCTAGCACTCTGAAACAGAGAAATAGAGGAACGGTAACCATACAATGCCCCTTAGCTATAGCCCCTGTTCGTTTCCTGCCTTCTAAAATTTAAGCATCTGTCACATCAAAGAGAATCTTACTATTTATAAATATTTTGATCAATTTAATGACAAAACCTATTGACAGATTAATGCTAATTTTCGAGATGAATCTAATGAGCTTAATTAATTTAGGTTTTGCTAAAGTGATGCTACAGAAACCGTCTTCTAATCATGACTTAATTAATCTTATTAGATTCAGTCTCAGTAAATTAGTCTAGGAGCCTATAATTTATTTTATAATTAAACTATACTTAATACTTTCTTAAATACTTAAGATTCTTTTTGATGTATGCAGTATAAAATTTAGACTCGAGAAAACGAACACACCCATGGACTTCCCTGTGTGGTGGGGCTCCTTATCGTTTACGCACCAATAGAAATCAACCGACAAAACCACATTTATTTGCAACGAGCCGTTCTTCTTCATGTCCCACGCACAATAAAGAATCATTTCTTTGCATTTCGCACGTGCTAGCTGAATCTGATCATAGACCTGAGGCGCCCGCCAGAGTGAACCCGCAGATTGTATTTATACTGTATCCGCCGTACATCCCCCGTTATTTATTTATTTTCCGCTGAGCAAAACGCCACAGGTCCCTGCCCGCCATTTCCAAGCTGCCCGCCAGTGATGGCCGCACTACGCGACTACCCCAGCACATGGAAGCTTACTACTCCCTCCGTCCTAGAATGTTTGCCATTCTAGTACTCATCTAATTTTTCCAAAATACTTGGCGTTTTCACTTCTGAGGCACCTTTTCCTTTTCCCAACACATCTCTATCTCTATCTATCTCCTTCTCGTTTTCTACGCACATACTTTTACCAACTTTTCTTAATTCGCATGCCACTCTCTACAATGCCAAATATAATGGGACGGAGGGAGTAATCTAGTAGCGCGTAGAGGTCCACGATCTCTGCATGCATAATTTGTTTTTAGCATCGTCATCGCCCTACTTCGTTCATTTCGGCATCACCGTTGTAAACGTTTTACAAGGACCGGGTTACCTTGTTGTAATTGGCTGTAACTCTCTTTTTAAGAGCCAAAGCCGAGATTAATACAGTCTTTCCCACATTGTCTTGAAAAGAAAATTCACCATCACCGTTCTCCTTTCCCCGTCCAGAAACAAAAATGGACCCATGACGATCATTTTGATGCTGCGAGGCTGGAACATTTTTGTTATGTTATCATGTATGGTTGTATTCAACGGCCGGGATGATTAGGCGAACGAACTGATTAATCGCATGAATTATAGTATAATTCTGGCGCGTAGTGCAGTGTTGTTCGTCGACGAGCTCTTGCCTTCTTGGAACGAATGGGACGGGACGCATGGCACAATAATTTATTGGTCCTTAGCAGATGCCTGATGCGATCTCTAGCTTGCAGTGTTATCAGAAATAATAACCCGGTCCACGCTGTAGAGCATTGTAGCTCAATTGTACCCTCGCGAGACCGACGGCTCGCCATGAGCTAGTGATCAGTCCGGAGCATGTTCATCTTTTCTTTAAAAAGAACGCGGGTGATCAGTGTACATACATAGATATATATATAGCATAGCTGCACACTCCACCGCACCGAGCGAGAGAGTGACCAGCTGCCTCACTTCACTTGGCTCAGTGGGCTAAGCTTTCCGTCTATCAATAGGCTGCCGGCATGGCTCCTCGGGCGGCGGCGGCGAACGGTGCCGGCGTGCACGGAGGCAGCAGCAGCAGCGACAATGGCGCCGGCGTCGCCGACGGCCGGCCGGCGGCGGTGAACGGCAACGGCAAGCATCACCTCGGCCGCTCCAGGACGAAGCCGGCAGTCAGCCCGAAAGACAAGTACTGGACGCCCATCGACGAGAAGGAGGCCGCGGCAGCGGTGGAGGACGGCGGCGAGGATGGGCGGAGGCCGCTGCTGTTCCGGACCTTCAAGGTCAAGGCCATCCTCCTGCTCCCCTACAGGTGACTACACTATCTAGCTACTTAATTACCCTGTCACAAGATCGCCATCTGCTTCTGGCTAGGTAGCTCATGACTGGCGCTCGTGTCCGTAGAGATCGTAGTACTGTTTTGGAACGCTGGTGGATCGAAGAAGTACACACGACACTCCAGTGAATTTCTTGCACCAGTTTCGTTTTGTTTTTTTTACAAAAATGCTTCGTAATTAGTGAGCTACTGAGCTGTGAGAAGCTCGGCTGCAGAATTGTGCTGTTCTAGTATTGATTAGAGGAAGCGGCAGCAGCTGCGACTAAACTTGCAGCTACTACTTCAGTCGTCGTCGGCTCCTCGTGCCCGTCCGTCGAAGTCAAAATTGGCACGAAGATAGTTAGGCGAGTTGTCTGTGTCCGTTCCACTGGGCCGAGTAATTGAGCAGGCTGCGGGAAAAGCGCATACCCTCCCAAGGGGCCGAAAGCCCATCAGGCTGAAGGGAAAATGGGCTCAGCCGAGAATTCGGCCCTGCAGCAGACCGCGCACCGCGGCGGCGACCCCGAATCCACGACGATGAGTCGATGACGGCGGCTACTATCCTCGATCTCGTCCACGCAGTCATGCCGAGCGCCGACCTTGACGGCAGTTCGGCGATGCCGCGCCTTCACACCATAGCTTGCGCTTCCAGATCCCATCCGTCTCCGTTCAACCCACAAGCCACCCAGGCCTCAGGTCTCCGGACAGCCCGGCTCCGCGGCTCGCGGCACCGCATTGGACGGCACGCCGGAGAGCGCTGGGCTGCAGGGCGGCATGGGCGCCGAGCCGTATCGCGCGGTATCCTCCACGTGTCCCAGCCTGCGCCGTCTTCTCGGCGCATTCGGCTAGGTACGTTTGAATTTGATGCGTTGCTTCTTCAGATTCCTAGTCGTGAACTGATGTACTACTGTTGTTATTAATAGTTGGTACTGAAATGGCTTCATTGTGCAATCTTGAATCTGCTTCTGTCAAACTGTATATTTTATCCTGGAATCGAAGCACGTTATGCAGTGGTGATAGCAACGCTGATATGCAAGACTACTGCTTATTTGTAGTTAGGAGTCCCCAACCAGCAGCACTGCCTTTTGTGTTATGCACTTGTGCTAGCTTACAACTGCGAAAGGCGATGTGATTTCTTATACAGTTATGTGACAGAAGGAATCAGTGGTAAATGGATGTTGCTTTTGGTTTTTAAATTGTGTCACACGTTAATGAGCATGAGAGTTGTTTGTTTAGATTTTGGCATCCGCAACAAGCTTGAGCTTTACCTGAATATTATTAGGTTCTGATGCTCTGTAGTCTAGGAGTCACAGGACCAAGAGTATTTCAAGAATTGCCAATTGATACTTGTTTGGCCATGAGAAAAGTAAAACTGCATAGTCACATTTTATAATTGCCATTCCTCTTAAACTCTGTAGAATAATTTGTATCTGCTACAAATTCCATTTAATTACAGTGTCACCAATCATTTATACTGTTATATTCTAGTTCTAATGCGAGGACTGATGGTAATTTTTTCCTTAGCAGATCTTCTAATGTTTTCTTTATTCATGTGCAACAGGTTGTTAACCCTGCTCAGATTGGTTGCAATTGTCCTATTTTTCATATGGCGTATCAGGCACCCACATGCTGATGGCATGTGGCTCTGGTGGATATCGATTGTTGGGGATTTCTGGTTCGGCGTCACTTGGTTGTTAAACCAAGTTGCAAAGCTCAATCCTATCAAGCGTGACCCAGACCTTGCCATTCTGAAACAGCAGTTTGATCTCCCTGATGGCAGCTCTAATCTTCCTAGACTTGATGTTTTCATCAACACTGTTGATCCTATAAACGAGCCTATGATATACACTATGAATGCTATTCTATCCATTCTTGCCGTAGACTACCCAGTTGATCGGCATGCTACCTATCTCTCAGATGATGGTGGGTCAATAATCCACTATGAGGGCTTGCTTGAGACTGCAAGATTTGCTGCAATTTGGGTTCCCTTTTGCCGAAAACATTGCATTGAGCCAAGAGCCCCTGAAAGTTATTTTTCTGTAAAAAACCGCCCATACACAGGAAATGCACAAGATGAGTTCGTCAGTGACCACCGGCTCATGTCTCGGGAGTATGATGAGTTCAAGGTGCGCTTGGATGCGCTTTTCACCAAAATCCCCCAACGGTCAGAAGCATACAACAATGCTGAGGCCAAACAAGGTACAAAAGCAACCTTGATGGCGGATGGAACACAGTGGCCAGGCACATGGTTTGAGCCAGCTGAAAACCACAGAAAAGGACAGCATGCTGGAATTGTTAAGGTATCCAATTTTGACTTGCTTTTTCTTGGAAAAAACTTTGTTTAAAATAGTGTTTACTCGTACATGTTATGATTAAGTAAGAAAGTATTTTAATCTATCTACCCTGATATGTCTGTTAGGTTATGTTGAACCAGCCAGGAGATGAACCTCAAGTTGGTCGACCAGCTAGTGTAGACAACCCTCTAGACTTGAGTGGTGTTGATGTCCGGCTACCGATGCTCGTTTACATTTCCCGTGAGAAGAGCCCAGACTATGACCATCAAAAGAAAGCAGGCGCCATGAACGTGCAGCTACGAGTCTCAGCCCTTCTTACAAATGCACCCTTCATCATAAATTTTGATGGGGACCACTATGTCAACAACTCACAGGCCTTTCGTGCTGCAATGTGCTTCATGCTTGACCGGCGTGACGGCGACAACACCGCATTTGTTCAGTTCCCGCAACGTTTTGATGATGTCGACCCAACAGACAGGTACTGCAATCACAACCGTGTCTTCTTTGATGCCACCTTGCTTGGCCTAAATGGCATCCAGGGACCCTCTTATGTTGGCACTGGTTGCATGTTCCGCCGGATTGCAATCTATGGTGTTGACCCTCCTCGTTGGAGACCTGATGACGCCAAGATCATGGACAATTCCAGCAAGTTTGGCAACTCAATGCCCTTCATTAACTCCATACCGTCAGCCGCAAACCAAGAATGGTCCGTGACGTCACCACCGGCCCTTGATGAGACATTCATGGCAGAGCTGAACAAAGTCTTGAGTTGTGCATATGAGGATGGGACTGTGTTTGGCAAGGAAGTTGGTTGGGTGTACAACATTGCTACAGAGGATGTGGTGACTGGCTTCCGTCTGCACCGAACAGGGTGGCGCTCTATGTACTGCCGCATAGAACCAGATGCTTTCCGTGGCACTGCACCAATCAACCTCACTGAGCGCCTGTATCAGATTCTCCGCTGGTCAGGCGGATCCCTTGAAATGTTCTTCTCATATTGCCCACTCTTTGCAAGCCGTCGACTCCAATTTATGCAACGCATTGCTTACACCAACATGACAGCCTATCCAATCTCATCGCTATTCCTTGTTTTCTATCTCCTCTTCCCAGTCATATGGATCTTCCGTGGGGAATTCTACATTCAAAAGCCATTCCCCACATATGTGTTATACCTCGTGATCGTTATTGTAATGACAGAATTGATTGGTATGGTCGAAATCAAGTGGGCAGGCCTCACGTTGCTGGATTGGATCCGCAATGAGCAGTTCTACATTATTGGGGCAACAGCTGTCTACCCAATGGCAGTGCTGCACATAGTGCTGAAGCTGGTTTTGCGAGGGAAGGGTGTATCATTCAAGATGACATCAAAGCAGGCTACAAGCACCGTGACCGAGAAGTTTGCTGAACTGTACATGGTGCAGTGGGTGCCGCTGCTGATCCCAACAATAGTGGTGATCGCAGTGAATGTCTGTGCAATTGGCGCGGCGATTGGCAAGGCGGTCATCGGAGGGTGGTCACTCCTGCAGATGGCAGATGCAGCCCTCGGTTTGGTGTTCAACGCGTGGATCCTGGTTCTGATCTACCCATTCCTTCTGGGAATCATGGGGCGCTGGAGCAAGAGACCGTATGTCCTGTTCATCTTGTTGGTGATTGCTTTCATTTTAATCGCGTTGGTGGATATTGCCATTCAGGCAATGCGCCATGGTTTTGTGAGGTTCCACTTCAGAGAATCAGGTGGTGCCAGTTTCCCTACTAGCTGGGGATTTTAGGCTTATGCTCTCGGTTGCTTTAGTGATGGATTGATGCTATAGTCTCAGTTCTGTCTCCATTATTGTGGGGATATTACCACATGATTATCGATCATTTGTTACTTGTATGTACAAGTTTGTTGAGAAAGTATGCTGAATCTGTACAGGATTGTGAGTTATTATTACTTGCGAAAGATATCTTGGGTCAAAAGAATGGGAAATCATGGGCCTCATTCCAGTGCAAAGAATCAATCTGAATCTGCGAGTGCGCTTAATATAGTCGTGCTCCAATGTACTATGCTTCTTCTAGTCTGCATGATTTTGACTTAGCCCTGTTCGTTTCCTTCCCTCTAAAATTTAGCACTATCACATCAAAGAGAATCTTATTATTTATTAATATTTCGATTAATTTAATAAAAAAACCCTTTGACAGATTGATGTTAATTTTCGAGATGAATCTAATAAGCTTAATTAATCTACGTTTTGCTAAAGTGATGCTACAGTAACCGTCTTCTAATCACGACTTAATTAACCTCATTAGATTCGTCTCGTAAATTAGTCTAGGGATCTGTAATTTATTTTATAATTAAACTTTATTTAATAATTCTAAATAGTAAGATTCTTTTTGATGTGACAGCTATAAAATTTAGACCCCAGGCCTGGGGTCTAAATTTTATAGCTGTCACATCAAAAAGAACTTGTGCTGCGAGAGTTTTACAGGGGAATGGAAGGCCGCATCCTTGTGTCCGGATTCGTTACTTTTTACAGCGTTTGCTTTCATCACACCATTCGCTTGCTCATCCTGACGACGACGAGAGCGCACCGATCACCGCCGCAGATCGCCGGTGTTTGTATTTGTTCGCGTGTGACTTTCCTCGCCCGCTCGCCAACCTAGGGTGCGTTTGGTAGTCTGTATGTGCCCAAATGCAAGTATCTACTAGGCCAAGCTGTGCTGAGACAGTCTCATATCAGGTTTAAGCGTCATGTTTGGTACCCTGGTCCTACAGAGTCTGGTTTGGTTCAGAGTTTGTTTGGTAGGCTGTATAGCCTAAATCAATACTCCCTCCCTTACTAAATTGTTATCGCCATTGACTTTTTCGTGGCGTTTGACCGTTCGTCTTATTTAAAAAATTTCTTCAAATCCAAAAAGTAATATGCTACATTTCAAGTTTCTTTAGTGATAAAACATATTCCAACAAAATGTATGATATTTGTTAAACTTTATTTGAATAAGACGAATGATCAAACTTAACAAAAAAGTCAACGGCGACAACAATTTAGTAAGGGAGTAGTAGGTGTAACTACGTCTTGAATCCCGTGCCAGTGCATCCGTAGAGTCAGACTCCGGAGAGAAGGCCAAATTGGTCGTATGAGCAGGTACAGCATTTTTGACCCCTTTTACATCTGCAGAACTGGCCCAAATCCCCGTTCAGCCTACCAAACACAACAAACTGTACCAGCGGAGCTTGTATCAGCCTGGTGCGGGCTACCAAACGCGCCCCTAGGTCCTCGGATGACGACGCATCACTGGCTCCAAGGAAAAGAAAAGACATCCACCGTCACCGGCGTCATGTCGTGTGCACCTCTCTGTTGTTTCTATAGTCTTGGATACTACGCGTATGAAGTATGTGCGTCGTTTCTTTTTGAGCTGGACTTTTGCGGTACAGTTGCAGTATATACTTACGCCGGTACGCGCAAACACACACCTCACTACGCGCACGTAAGTCCTTTATCGAAAAAGCTAGATTTACGTACTAGTCTACGAACAATTGTTTACTTGTTGATGTGGACAACCACATTTAGTTTTTGCTACCGTGATTACCGGAGCTGCCGTTCAATTTTTGTCTTTCACATATGATCCACATCACCGGTGCGTAAAATTTTTGTAGACTATGTATGTAACTGTAGCATTGTTCATCGTTTATCGTCTCAAGACTTAAGGTAAAAAAAAAGGCCTCGTTAAGTTTGTCCGTGCATAGAAATAGATGTATCAAAAGTCACATGTAAACAATTGCAGGTTAATGTAAATCGCTCGAAAAGTAGCCAAATATAAATCATCAGTCAACAACCTGACTCTCTGTCTCTCGACCACTGTTTTAGAAATTTTGTATATACGGCACCAAAAATTGTGGTTTTGTCTCTAGAACACAATTATTTAATATTTTTGTCTCTAGGAAACTTAAAATGTGTATCATTTATTTGCAGAAGACTACAACAGTAAAAGTGACTACTATCATTCTTTTTTATATAAAATGCACAAATACAATACAACTTGGTATTTTGGCGCAAAGATACATAGTTGCACTTCATATCTATATGTTTTTATTGATTTTTTTTCAGTTGGTTGCATACCTTGATTTTAAAATTAGACATTTTTCTAGCTAACAGGTTGTGCAAACAATCAGCAATAAATTTGCAAGAAAAAAACACATGGATAGGAAATAATTTTCAAATTGAGGTATATTTGTGTTTTAAGATAAAAAAATATAACCAACTATAGCATGTCACAAACAAAAGTCACAATTTCTAGTAGTTTTTTTAGAACTAAAAGATTGAGTTATGATACCCTAGACATAAAACCGGGGTTGGTGTGTCCCACACATAAATTTCCCTTGTTAGAGCATCTCCAAGAGAGATTCATAAATCTTCCACATATCAAATTAATAGGGTTAATCCAAAAAAACCAGTCTCCAACCGCTCTCTCCAAAACCACTCGGAGGTTTATTCTTTCCCTAAATTTACCTCGTTTGCAGCTAGAAACAAAAAGAAAGTTGGAGCCCCCAATCCTCCAATTTACAGGAAAACTAATGTTGTTGTGGCTCCCGATGCTGACGTGGCCCAAATAAAAATATCATGATCCATTTTTAAGGAGAACTATTGAAGGAACATGAGAAATACTACACATATTTTGATCCATTCTAAGTCTTGTGTCCTTGTTTGGCTTGTCACACAAGTTATGATCCCAACTGTTCATAACTAAATGATTTACATATTACATTCTTGTACATGATATATAATACTACACATATTTTTGTTATATAATATAAAAACTTAATTATTATTTAAATATTATGCATATACACACTTGATTTCTCTAGAAGATTACAATGAACGTAGGAGCATATGCCCCCCCCCCCCTACCACCACTACTAAAAAAATCTATGGATCGACAAGAGGAAGAAGATAGCCTCACCTTCCTCATAATGCCTCAAAGTGGCCATCCTCGGCATATTCTTACTTATCACCAAAGTTGGGATAAGAATTAGTCGAAAATTTAGATGTCATTCACCCATTTGGATATTTTCTCTCTCGTATCAAACAAAATAATTGAGACTCCTTTAATCAAACTATCTCTACAAACTAAGATGGAACCAAACACATGGTAGTAATACATTGAAAAGTAAGTTCACATAGTGCGTCATTTGTTCATGTGACGTGCGACCATGAACCGTTCAGTACTGGTATTGTACGAGACACGACTCCTCACAACCAGAGCCTCCAGTCATGGTACAATGCACGTGCGTGATGGGATATAGTCCAAAGCTTGGTGGGCATGCGTCGACTTTGCCAAACAGGATGACCATGATTATGTGATGTGGGGCACCAAATATCAGCTTATGGTGTATTTGGTTTTACTTCTTAGGTGCTTTTGTTTTTACAAAAATTCAAAAGTCGAAATAAACAAACTAACTTTCTCTTGGGTTCTACGAGAAAAGTAGCTTTCCCACAAGCCAAATTTTACAGCACCCCGTGAAATTGCTTCTACCGTCTCGTGGGGTAAATGTTTTGCAAAAAATACATGCATTGTCAGTTGTTTGTTGTGTAACGATTCGTTTATTTCCTCTCCTGACTTCTCTTCCCCATCGGACCATACCCACACACTCATGAAAAACGGCAGCACTAAGTTCCTTGCACGCCATCGATTGTCCTCTTGACGCGGCTAGCCGTGCTGCCATCTCCTACTGTAGTCGTAGCCCTACCACGTAAGCTTGCAGCCTCCCTGTCGCAGGAGCAACTCTGAGGTCGTCGCCTCCCTATTGTAAGCATCTCCTAAGTCATTGCGGGCAGCTCCGAGGTCGCCGCTTCCCTATCGTTAATTTCAAACTCTGGTTTGGCATCAAGTTATAATGTACCATCAATCAAGTCATTGGCAAATGTTCTTGTGGATTATTGGGGGACCCAATCATTTTCATGAGTTGAAGATCATTTTACATGGTCAACATGGACAGTACACACCAAGAGTCAAGAAGTCATGAAATGTTTGTGCAAGTTAGACAAGGATAATATCAAGCCAATAGATCCTACTTTCTCTAGTGAGCATGAAAGGGTGAAAGAGGAACTTTTTTTTTTGCCTCATTTCAAACCCTTTTTTGAAACAGTTGTTGACAAGGCAATATAACTCGAGAACGTGCTAGTTATTTGTGACTTTAACATGAGGTTTATCTTTACGGTTGCTGGCTAGTCGGGATCTGCACATGACACACGGATTTTGAATCATGCATTAGCAATTTTTTCATCCTTTCTAGTGCCTCCAAGAGGTAGACACGGTTCCTTATTTGTCAATTATTTGTCATTTGTGTATTTGGTGGCTTAGGTTTTATAGGAAATGGTATCTTGTTGACTTTGGTTATCCAAAGCTGAGTAGGATAGCATACCCCTTTCAAAAGAAGCACATACCATGTACTAGAATTTTGACATCGTTCGGGCGTCCTCCTCAAGGGAAGTACCAGGCGTCCTCCTCAAGGGAACTACGAGATGTTCAATTTCTTACATTCAAGGTGTTACTATCATTGAACGGGATTTTGCAGTCTTGAAGCAGAAATGGCGGATCTTCAAGGGCATGCTGAGTTTCCTTACTTGTACTTAGAAGCATATCATTCTAGCTTGTATGACTTTGCATAATATTTTTTGTGACAACAAAATGGCAGATAAGGAGTTTGATAAGTGTGATGGAGATGAGGACTACCTACCATGTGCCGCGACACAAACACAAACAGTAACAAGAAGATGACAATCCAGATGGAGAGAATAAGAATACCATGAATACCATTCGATGTAGGAATATGCTTTGGTTAGTGCAAGAAGGAGATAATTATAGTGTATCTACGTGGACCAAATGGTCTTGATAATTGAAACACTAAAAAATTAAGATAACTTAGTGTCATTTTTATTCTAATAAATGTACAAGATAATATTGTATGGTGATTTTTCATGTACATTATTACTCAGCAAGGTAGAGGCGTTACTATTATTTCCACACCTCTCCCACAGCTCAGAGTCATTTGACGAAACGACTTTCACCTTTTCCTACAACGGCCTTTTTTTCTCCGCAACAACAACCAAACTAAACACAGCAGTAAGGTGGCTCATGCAGGACACATCGCCGGCGGGCGGTGGCGGGTGGCCAGCAGTCCAGCACCCAGCAGGCCTGACGCGACTGAAACGCGAGATGTGCCGCCGGCCGCTACAAGTTGCCTTTCAGAAATCAGAATGCACCGTTTACTTTTCCCGGAGTAGGATTTCGCTACTGCCAGTGTACTACCGAGCGCTGAACGCGGGCACGTTTCCCGCATGGGGAATCGGTGCGCAGCGTCGATCTCGATGCGTCTGCTCTGCATACTACTCTGAGCATGGCCTGCCGCACACACTCTTCACTCCACTCTCCGAGCTGAGCTTGAGCCGAGCAGTGACCAGTGAGCGCTCGTGATCCCGGCAGCGCAGGGCACGTGACCGGAGCGGACTGGGTCTTTTCTTTTCCTTTGCGAGAGAAAAGGACGCGGCCGCTTTTGGTGGGTCGCACTTTGCGCAGAGCTGCCGGATTGGATTCTTCCCCGTCGCGCCCTTCGCTGTGCGTCTCCCTGTATAAAAGGTGCGCCTCACTCTCGCCCTCTTCCCGTGCTCTCCGCGCTGCCGAGCTAGCTAGCTATTAGCAATCCAGGAAGCGGCTAGCTATCATGGCCTCGGCGGCGGCGGCCGGTCTCGCCTACCCGCTGCTGGCCAACCGCGACGGCACGGGGCGCGAGGGGACGGGGTACTGGGAGCCCACCGGCGAGGAGGAGGCGCTGGCGGCGGCGGAGGACGCCGCCGACGCCCGGCCGCCGCTGCCGCTGTACCGGACGTTCAAGGTCAAGGACAGCCTCCTGCTTCCTTACAGGTGCGTCGGCTTTACTGTTTCTGTTTTATTTTTATTTTTTCTGTGCACGGGGGCCTGTGCACACTGGTGCTAGTACTATTGTTTTTGGAACCGATGCTGGTAGCGGGCCACGGGGACCAATTGCAATTGCAACGCCCAATCCATCTCTCATGATCACAAGTCACAAGTTCCTGCTTCCTGGTCCTAACCTGTGTGTCGCAAACCTCTTTGCCGCCATCGCAATCGCAAGTAAACCTCTTTGCCGTCGAAAGGGTGGAAACACGAGCATTATTCATGGCAGGAAAAGGGAAATGTGTTCGACAATTAGCAAGAGGCCGTGTTGCACGTGGCTGCACTCCCCGCGAAGTAACCAGAAAACGATGGCGCAGTCGTCACTTTTGCAGTACTGCCCCTTTTGGTGATTTGGATGTTCTGCTAGGCTCTTTTATATTATATTTGGATGGTTAGCCACTCTTTGTCGCGCAGTCATCACTGAGCCACTCAAGTCGTGAGTTTGTTTCCTATGGCTCACGAGTGGGTGGGCGGCTCGCCATGGGAAAGTTTGCCATATTTTTCATACACGAGGCGTACCATCATTTGCTAGTGCAAACTATTTCCTCTGTCCACAAATGCAAGCATTTGTCGTGACATTCCATTTAACCATTCGTCTTATTCAAAATATTTGTACAAATGAAAATGAAAAAATAAAAAAGTCATACTTAAAACATATCTTAGAATAAATTAAATTATAACAAAATAAATAATTTTTTTTATAATTTTTTTGAATAAGACAAGTGGTCAAGCGTTATCTCCGAAAGTCAACAAATGATTATATTTC
This sequence comes from Chloris gayana, assembly GCA_031894775.1. Taxonomy (NCBI): domain Eukaryota; kingdom Viridiplantae; phylum Streptophyta; class Magnoliopsida; order Poales; family Poaceae; genus Chloris; species Chloris gayana. The sequence continues at coordinate 51,544 of JAUNZO010002067.1, forward strand.
TGTATGGAGGGAGTACTGTTCCGTAGCTACAGTCGTCTAGGTGCAGTCGATCAAATTGGATGTTTTACCGTAGTCCCAAGTAACCGTTGCTCCTACAAGCTCAGCATTAACCTCACTCCTAGCTGTAGAAGGAAATCACCTAGAGTGGCTGTATTACGGAGAAGTTGCCGTAGTTCCAATTACTTGAGTTACGAACGTTTCGTGAGTCAATAAACCCGAATTACATTTGGATTCATTGCAAGGGAGTAGTTTACTGGATACTTCCTTCGCACTGTATTTTTATTTCATCTTGTTAGCACGATGCTCTTCCGACGAAAATTTTTAATGAACCCTTTTTTGTGACAGCATGACACTATAGTCTTCAGTGCGAATCTTTTTTTTTTGAGTAATTCGGTGGGGGGGGGGGAGAGGATCCCCACCTACTCGAATTTCATTCAATAACGAAAGTAAGAAAACCAAGGTACAGGTTTAAACAAAGAGTCAAGCGCTCGGCATACCGAGCAGAAATTACGAGAGGGGATAACAGTTGGAAACATGATCGTGCCATAGTAGCATGTCGGTCTTGTGCTTCTTGTATCCGTGGCTCCAAAGTTCAATATCCCGGGCTAGCACACGAAGCGCTGCTAGAGTGGAGATGTCTTCTGCTCGGAAGATCGGCGCATTCCTACCCTTCCGGATGCGCCAAAGGATGATCGGTAGGATGTCCGGCCACACCGAGGAAGGTAGGTGTCCTGGATGGCGGGCTCTCCAAGGCGTCGTGATGGAGATGTTGGCGAAGTCGATGTGGAGGCATTGCCAGATCAAGGCCGCAGCCGGCGATCGACGAAGAGGTGTTGTAGAGTTTCGGCTTCTATGGGGCACCGTTCACGGTGCGCGGCATCTCTATCGATGATCCCCTTGTGGAGCAAATTAGCACGAGTGTTGATCCTGCCATGAACTAGCAGCCGGGCGAAGAACTTGACCTTCGAGGGCACAGCGATGCCGCGATGATGGTTGAGTCCCGGTCGACAACTCCGGTGTGTCGCGAACCTCGGTAGGCAGCAGCAGAGGTGTAGCCGGCAGCAATCGAGGTAGATACGAAGCGTTCATCGGGGCGATCGCTTAGCCCGACTTCTGCGAGAAGCGAGAGCAGGTCGGCGTGCTCCGTCGCCGCCACCGCCGTAAGGCGCGACCGGAGAAACAAGTTCGGAGTAGGCTCGAAAGGACCGCTTGCACGGAGACATGGGCACGGGTAGTATGCGAGAAAAGAGCCGGGAACGCGATGAACAACGGCCCCTTCTCATGCCGGTCGTCAAACCGGAACGAAGTGGACCGCCCGTCATGGAGGGAGACACGGGTTACCGCTCTATAACGATTCAGCTCTTCTGCAATGATACATCCGAGGAATGTGGAGTCGTTGCGACCGTCGCCGAGGTCCCCACGCAGTTCAGAGAGGAACCAATTTTTCCAAGGGACGGGTTCGGAAGAGTGGAGTTTGTGGACGAACTTCATAAGTAGACAGTGGTTTTGGGTTTCGATGTCCTTGATCCCGAGCCCCCTTCCACTTTCGGACGCAAGACCTGCTCCCGTGCCATGAGACATTGTGAGCCGTGGCATTTTTCGTCGCCACCGGTCCAAAGAAAGGCACGCATCCTTCGTTCAAAGGCAACAATCACAGATTTTGGTAGAGGCAGGGAGCCCATCCGAGAAACAGGGAGGTTGCTAATAACCGTAGTGGTCGGCAGCAGACGAGCTCCGGAGTCGAGTAAGCGGGCTTTCCAAGAAGGAAGGAACCGGTCTAGACCGGTTAGAAGGGGTTGGTAGTCAGCAACTCGAAGCTTTGTGGGGGAAAGAGGCGGACCAAGGTAGGGTTGGGGAAAGGAAGAGATGGAGCATCCTAAGCAACTGCGACATATCCGACGCGAGGTTGTCGAGCGAGCCATAGGGACGAAGGTTGATTTGTGGTAGTTGATTGTCAAGCCGGTAGCAGCGGAAAATGAGTCGAGGACTTCTTTCAACCGACTCACAGCAGACAAGTCACCTTTAAGGAGGATCAAGGTGTCGTCCGCGTATTGAAGAACAGGACATGGAGTGTTTGGCGAAGTGGGTGCACGATGGTACCATCAAGGCATTCCTGCCGAATTTGACGCGCAAGCACATCCGCCACAATGATGAAGAGGTAGGGGACAGCGGGTCACCTTGGCGCGATCCATTCTTGCGGTTTATCCAGTTTCCGGGGACCCCGTTGAGGAGAACCGAGGTTTTGCCGGTAGAGAGAATGTCGGAGACCCAGCGGCGCCACCTCCCATCGAATCCCCTAGCCTCGAGAATGCGGTCCAGACTGCTCCGGTTTATGGAATCAAAAGCTTTGCGAAAATCAAGTTTGAGGACCACAGTAGGTGCCTTTCGCTTGTAACAACAGCTCGAAGTTCAGCGGCGTAGACGAAGTTTTCGGAGATGCAACGTCCTTTAATGAAGCCTGTCCGATCGTCATCCACTAAAGAGGTGATTGTCGGCTGAAGCCGGTTGGTCAAAACCTTGGTGAGCAACTTGACGAGGCGAGTTCGCAAGGAAATTGGACGAAAGGAATCCGCCGTTCTAGCAGCCTCTTTTTTGGAAGGAGGACAAGGAGTGCACGGTTGAGGCCATCAAGGTCAAGTCGATGGTCATAGAAGTGGGAAAAGAGAGCAAGGACATCCTTTTCAATGAGGCCCCGAAGCTGCGGTAAAGGAAGGCCCGAAGCCATCGGGCCCGGGACCGGACAGCGTGTTCATCCCAAAGAGAGCGGCACGGACCTCGTCCCGAGAGAATGGGGCGGTGAGTGCAGCTGTGAGGGAGGTCGCAGGGTAGAGGCGAGCAAGAGGGAAGGACCAAGAGGTTGGTGCCACAGTATCGAGCAGGTTGGTGTAGTAGTCAAGTAGGATGCGAGCTTTCGACGCATGGGAGGAGCGATCAACCCCATCATGTTCAAGCACCTGGATTGTATTGCGACGCATGCGCCCGGACGCATTGGCGTGGAAAAACCGAGTGTTGGCGTCACCCTGAATGGCAACCTTTATGTGATATCGTTGCCTCCAGTATTCAAGTTGCTCTTGGAGGGCGAGTCCAAGGCGTCAATAGCTAGTGAGCGCAGAGTAGTTTCGTCGTTCGAGAGGGCGCGACACTCTTCCAAGAGATCAAGGGCATCGATTAGGGTGCGCAGGTCACGCTCACGCCGGGCTGCCGATCGCTTCCTCTTCGACCAAGCACGCCCTAAGCGGCGACAGAGCTTTCAGCCGAGCTGTGAAGCACTTTGCTCGGGTTCCTATGAGAAGTACTGTTCCAGCTGCCGGGACCTTGCCTTTGAATTCGGTGGAGAGGAGCCGGGCATTCTCGAAACGGAAACAACCGTTCCGTGGAGTTGCCGTGGAAATCGTAGTCACCGGAGGGACATGATCGGAGGTGTGCCGAGTCGGTGAGGAGAGAAAGGTACTGGGGAACAACTGGTCCCAATGAAGATTGACAAAAATCCGGTCGAGTTTGACAAGAGTGGGATTGCTTCGTTGTTTGACCAGGTGAAGGAGCGGTCGGTTAGCGGGATTTCTATCGGTGCTAGGGCGTTGAGAGCATCGTTGAACTCCGTAGCCTCGCGTCTGTGGAAATTGTCATTATTCTTGTCGGCAGGAGTGCGGACCAGGTTAAAATCGCCCATGATGATCCAGGGCAGATTATCGGATGGCTGGAGGCCTTGCGGTTCGGTTAGGAAGGCAGATTTGGCAGCGGCGGTTGTGGGGGCGTAGACATTCGTAAGGCAGAATTTACTCCCATCGGTTACAAGGGAGAAGATGATCGATAAGCTGTATTGGCGTGGGACACAGGAGACTTGGGTGAGCAGCGAGGAATCCCACGCCGTGACGATCCCACCCGACGCTCCATTGGAAGCGTTGTACAGGGAGGAGTCCAAGCGTGAGGGGAGGAAACTGCGGAGTTTTGTGGGCGCAATAGTCGACGCTTTGTTTCTTGAAGAGCTACGATGTGTGGTTTGACAGCTAGCGGTTCCGCCAAGACCTTATCACATTTTCGGAGTCACCCGGACCCCTTACGTTCCAAGAGCAACAGGTAAAGGATATTGTACTAGCCATGGAGACCATCAAGGCAACCGAGAAAGACACATACGTAGTAACACAAGACTCACCACAAATTCATTACTAGGGGGAACCGGTACAAGAGCGACCAGCGCTCGGACACAACGCCGCAAGGCACACACATGCGGGGGATAAAAAGGCTAAGCAACAGGAAGCGCGTACACGGATCGCGCCGACTCGGAGCATAAAAACAGAAAAGACACATAGCTAAACGTTCCTCAACGCCGCATCGTTAAGCGGCTTAAGACGGCCAATCCCACATGCCGCACCAAGCTGCCGGAGGCTCTTCTTCGAGATGCGTGACGGAGGAGGACGCTCAAGGACTCCGGACTCCGCCGGAGCGGAGGCAAGCGAGCCGGATATGCCGGTGAGGTCCGGCTCGCCGCTTGAGCCTAGCCGCCTTCGTCGCCGCATCAACGTATCGCGGTGCCTCCTGGCGGCAAGGCGCTTGTCGTGGCGACGTTTAGACGCCGCGACCGCGGCCGGCGCTGCCGGACCCGGTCCTTCCGGCGCGACAACTCGTGCTCTCCACGGTCGCCGAGCGTCTCCCGGAGTGGTGGGACCGGCTCTTCCGCGTCCGCGTCCTCCGCCGCGTTCACGGCCGCCGCGTCCACGTCCGGGTATGGGGTCGCGACCCGATCGCCGGTGGGGCGGAAACCGGATCCTCGAGTTAGCCCGGCGCCGTCCTGGGGGAGTATCCGCGAGGTCCAGCGGAGCATCCGTACCACGGGCCGAGGGCCCGGTGGGAGGGGGAAGGTGAGAGATGCAGGAAGGAGAAAAGGGAGTGGGCGGGAGCAAGGGAGGCCCAAGAGCCGAACATACCACATCGTCGGATCCAGCGAAGAGTTGGCGAGGAGGGCCGGCGGTCCAGCCGATCACATCACCTCGGAAAACGACCGGGTGAGGCCATCGTTGGGCGCGAAGACGTGGTGCTCCGGCGCCGGCTCATTGCCGGGCGCGCCCATGCGCGGACGACACGCAGCCTTGGCGATCGAGGCGAGACCCTCGTCGAAGTTGCGCACCGAAGCGTGTCCGGGACCTCCTCGCTGGTCATCAAGCATGACAACCGCGACGGACGGAGCCGTAGTCGGCGCCCGTGAGGCGGAGGGGTCGATGCAGCGGACGTTCCCCACGACGCGGAACGCAGAGCGGATGCGGTCGTCCGTCCGGTGCTCGAGGGGAAGTCCGTGGCGGAGAGCTCGGCGTAGAACTTGTAGTCGCACGAGAAGCGGTTGTCCGCCCGCTCGTGCGGCTCAGCAGAGCACGCGACCCCCAAGTGGATGGGCGAGTGCTCGCAGCACGGCTTCGCGCACGAAGGCGTCGGGGAAGACCACCGGCATGGCCCCGCGAGAGGAAGCAGCGAGGCGGAAAGGTGGGTTGCCGGCCCTCTCCTCCAGCCGCACGCCCGATGAAGTGTCCGAGGTCCGCACACCCGGGCTCGATGTAGGCGTACGCGAAACGGTTGTCGAGGGCCATGTCCACCCTAGGCGGGTGGACTTCAGCTGGCGGGGACGCCCGGGGACCGGCGCCCACTAGTGTTCCCAAGCGTCACCCCCGAGCAGCCTGCAAAACAGGGGACGGAGGTGGAGGAGGTCCACGTACCGGAGGCGTGCGAAGGCCCGTCCGCCGCACAATGCCGCGCAGCTCCCGGAGGTGACCGGGGGAGTCCGTGGAAGGTCCCCATCCGGCGAGTTCGGAGAAGGCGACGGCGGGCGGCGCGGGTCGCGCGCAATCCAGCGAGAAGGCGGAGGCGGCAGGAGGCCACGGCGAGCCTCCGACGGAGGAGTGGCGGAGCGGGCCGCACGGGACCCGGCGGACAAGCATCGACGGACCGGCCATGGGGCAGGTCGAGCTTCGGTGGCCCGGACCGAGGCACTCATGGCACCGAAGAGGGTCCCGACAAGTTGCGACCAGGTGGTCTTGGGCGAGGCACCGGAAGCAACGGGGCTTGGTGGTGGGCCGGTGGGGGGTGTAACGGGCGGGGGACTCGTTTAAATAGCGGCGCGGTAGCGGAGTCGTCGGCGGGAGAGGCGGAAAGTAGGACATCCTTGAAGGAGCGGGAGGGCTGGGTGGATTGATGGCGGCCGGCAGCGGGCGGAGAGGCCGCGAGCGGCGTCACATCGACCTTGTTCGGGATTCGAGGAGGGCGCCGGATGGAGCTAGACGAAGCGGGGGCTAGGGGAAGGGATAAGGATAGCGTGAGATCCAGGGGCGGATCGGAGGGGTTGGATGGCGAATCGAACGGCAGAGCGAGCGTCGGGTCCACCGGCCGTCGACTCGAGTTGTCGGGCTCGAGAAGCGGAAGCCCATCCGCGATCCCGCGCGTAGGGTGACGTAGCGGCGGGTAAGCGGGAGTTGTGAAGACCCTAGATTCCGGCCCAACCCGATGAGCCGAGATCTCGCCGGGGGAAGGGCTTTTGAGAGGACGCACCGAAAGACAGCCCGCATTAAACACGTCCGAAGGCTCCGGCTCGGATGGAGGAAAATTCAAATCGAGCGGGAGGTTGCGTTTGAATTCCACTTTGGCGCCCGGAGTGGGGCCCGGGTTTTGAGATCTCGCCGGAGCATGCGAGGCACGCCGCCCGTAGGCGACGGCTTCCTGGAAGGAAGGGAAGAGGAGCAGAGACGTCGGACCAAGACGGACAGAGCCACGGCCGACAATGAAATTCGCCACGTTCTTGTTCGCTGCGAAGGCAGCGAAGACGCCATTGGCTACCTCGAGAACTCGAAGCGGTCGCCGGGCGTTGCGAGGTTGTAGTTAAGGACATTCCCCGCCCGACACGGTTTGATGCCCGCGCCATCCTTCACCACCGCCGCCCAAAAGCGATGCGGGCTGAAGGGGCGCGTCGAGGGAAAGGGGAAGCAACAGCGCAGTGAAAAAGCTCAAGGATGGAGTCACGAAGGCGTTCACCCGGGGACGACGGCCGGGGAGCTCCGGAGATGCTGCATGTCGCCGTAGCCCAAGCGCATCGGAGATGCACCGCGGGGTCTACCGGCCGTCTTCGGCGTCTTCGGGGCGGTTGGAGCGCCCGGATGCTCGGTCGTGGCCGCCGCCAGGACTTGGAGTAGGACGGAGACCGGCGGCGTCCAAGCCCGGACAGGCCTTGATGCTCCGGAGCGATGGTGAGGGTGTGGGGAGGAGAGGCGGCAGGTCCGTGGCTGCAGCACGGCGGGGGCGCCGAGGCGCGCCAAGGGCCGCGTGGGCGGGAAGGCTGGCCGGCGCGAGGGCGCCGCCGGTGGCGACGCGGAGTCGCCGGAGGAAGCTTCCCTAGTGCGAGCCATGGACCACCTCCATCTCTTCTTCAGTGCGAATCTAATTGTTGGTCAATGCTTCCCCTTAAGAAGTAGTACTTATAATAGATCTAGTCTTAGTAAAAAAAAGTCTTTAATAAACAGAAAGTCAACTTGTGAAATCTGACGAAATTCTAACGAGTTCCAAACGATGCTGCACGCTTCCTGGATATAGATAGGTAGTGCACGATCGAGTTCCTTCATCTCTGTTGTTTCGCAGGTTACTGAACTTGGCAAGGCTTGTTCTGATCATCAATTTCTTCGCGTGGCGCATCAAGCACCGGGACTCGGACAGCATGGTCCTGTGGTGGATGACGGTGGTGGGCGACTTCTGGTTCGGCCTGAGCTGGCTGCTGAACCAGGCCTCCAAGATGAACCCCATCAAGCGCGTGCCCGACCTGGCGCTCCTGACCCGCCACGTCGGCGACGACGGCCGCGGGCTCCCGTCCGTGGACGTGTTCATCAACACGGTGGACCCCGTGGACGAGCCGGTGCTGTGCACCATGAACTCGGTGCTCTCCATCCTGGCCACGGACTACCCGGCGGGCCGGCACGCGACCTACTTCTCGGACGACGGCGCGTCGCTGGTCCACTACGAGGCGCTGCGCGAGGCGGCCCGGTTCGCCGCGCTGTGGGCGCCCTTCTGCCGGAAGCACCGCGTGGAGCCGCGCGCGCCCGAGAGCTACTTCGCGGCGGCCAAGGCGGCGGAGGGGCCCTACGCCGGCGCCGCGCCGGGCCAGTTCATCGGTGACCGGCGCCGCGTGCGGCGGGAGTACGAGGAGTTCAAGGCGCGGGTGGCGGCGCTGTTCGATGACATCCCGCGGAGGTCGGAGGTGTTCGGGAAAGGAGAAGGCGGTGGTGGTGAGCGCGGCGCGACGTACATGGCGGATGGCCGGCAGTGGCCTGGCGCGTGGGTCGAGCCGGCCGAGAACCACAGGAAAGGTCAGCACGTAGCGGTTGTCGAGGTATAAAAAAGTTTTTCATTGTGCTCAGTAGTTTTGATTTACCACAGCTACATACAAATGGAAAACTAACAGGAGGAAATGCCGTGCTCTGTTTATTGCACAACAGGTTATTCTGAACCATCCGGGCGACGAGCCCCAGCTGGGCACGGCGGCGAGCTCCGACGACGAGAGCCCGCTGGACTGGAGCGCGGTGGACGTGCGGCTGCCGATGCTGGTGTACGTCGCGCGGGAGAAGCGCCCGGGGTACGACCACCAGAAGAAGGCGGGCGCGATGAACGTGCAGCTCCGCGTGTCGGCGCTGCTCACCAACGCGCCCTTCATCGTGAACCTGGACGGCGACCACCACGTGCACAACCCCGCGGCGTTCCGCGCCGCCATGTGCTTCCTCCTGGACGCGCGGCGCGGCGAGGACACGGCGTTCGTGCAGTTCCCGCAGCGCTTCGACGGCGTGGACCCCGGCGACCGGTACTGCAACCACAACCGCGTCTTCTTCGACGCCACCCTGCTGGGCCTCAACGGCCTGCAGGGCCCGTCCTACGTGGGGACCGGCTGCATGTTCCGCCGCGCCGCGCTGTACGGCGCCGACCCGCCGCGCTGGCAGGAGGGCCCGCCGCCCGCGCCCGCCGCGGCCGAGGCGTGCCGGACGGTTCGGCACGTCCTTGCCGTTCGTGAATTCCGTCCCGCTCGACCGCGACGACGAGCCGGCACGCCCCGCCTCGCCGCGGCTGGTGAGCGCGGCGGAGCTGGAGTTCGTGTCGACGTGCGCGTACGAGGATGGCACGGAGTGGGGCCGCGGCGTGGGCTGGGTGTACAACATCGCCACGGAGGACGTGGTGACGGGGTTCCGCCTCCACCGCAAGGGCTGGCGCTCCGCGTACTGCGCCACGTCGCCCGACGCGTTCCGCGGCACGGCGCCCATCAACCTCACGGACCGCCTCCACCAGATCCTGCGCTGGTCGGGCGGCTCCCTCGACATGTTCCTCTCCCGCAACTGCCCGCTGCTCGCCGGCCCGCGCCTCCACGCGACGCAGCGCCTCGCGTACACCAACATGACCGTCTACCCGGTCTGCGCCGCCTTCATCTTCGCCTTGGACCTGCTGCCCCTCGCGTGGCTTCTCCTCGGCGTCGGCGGCCGCGGCCGCCAGTTCTACGTGCAGAAGCCCTTCGCCACCTACGCCGAGTACCTCTTCGCGGGGGTGGCGCTCATGGAGCTGAGCGGGGTGCTGGAGGTCAAGTGGGCCGGGCTCAGCGTCCGCGACTGGGTCCGCAACGAGCAGTTCTACATGGTCGGCGCCACGGGGGTGTACCCGGCGGCCGTGCTGCACAGCCTGCTGCGCCTGGCCGGCCTCAGCGGCCTGCCGTTCAAGCTCACCGCCAAGCAGCAGCAGCAGCCGGGTGGCGCCGTCACGATCAGGGAGCCGTTCGCGGAGATGTACCGCGTGCAGTGGGACTCGCTGCTGGCGCCCACGCTCCTCGTCATGGCGGTCAACGCCGCGGCGATCGGAGCCGTCGCCGGGAAGGCGGTGGCGTTCGGCTGGACCGCCGCGGAGGTCGCTGGGGCATCCGGCGGGCTGCTGTTCAACGTCTGGGTGCTGCTGCTGCTCTACCCGTTCGGCCTCGGGGTCATGGGCCGGTGGAGCAAGCGCCCGTACCTCTTCTTCCTCCTGCTCCTGGCCGTGCTCCTCGCCGTCGCTGCGCTGTACCTCGCCGTGCTGGCCGCGGTCCCGCACGGCACCGCTGCGCCGCCGACGTTCCGGCTGGTACGACGGGTACTCGACGCCGTTTCTCGTTCTCCCGGGAGAAGGCGGACTTAACTACGCGATGCTGCCAACTTAAGCTTATTTACAGTTTTTTAGATGATTGTAGTTCACATTTCTTTAGCTTATTGAGTGACTTTGCGATTTGTGAGCAAAAAGCCAAAATACAGTAATAGCTCGAAGATGGGCTTTAGACAGGTGTGGTCTTTTTAAGGGTCAGCCAAAATGACCCATTCTATTCACTGATTCTGAATTGGAGTTATATTATATGGCAGCGAAGTGTTATTGATCGGTTTCTATATGTTAGCCAGATAGAAAGAAGATGTGCATGATTTCTTTGACATAATACACATATACCATACTGCAAACTGGGAAAACAATAGTATCTGTTAGAGGATGGAGGGTTAGGCATCAAAGACTTGGAAGCTTACGGGGTTCAAAGTAAAGAATAAGCGCGAGAAAATTGTGTCGAACTGTTACAAAATGAACATGTTAAAAGAAATCATATTAACATTTTTAATTAACTTAGAGAAGAGTGATCCTTAGTTCGAAAAGGAGTCATACAACAAAGAAATAATACTCGGGACGGAAACATTAGTTAGAATTTTTTAATATATACATGGGCAAGGGAGTGTCCTTTAAAATTTCAATTCCTGGAGTTATATGATTGCTTATGATCACCACATTACAATATAATATGTTTTAAAAAATTAAATATATTACGGGTGAGTTATAAGATGAAAAGGGAAAATTGATTGAGTTAATTTTAGCTTATTCGATAGGGCGGCCCAAAGCCTGTACCGCCACCGACCAGCTATTGGCCTCTACAGTACTCTACACCTGTTGTGTTGTGCGTTGCTCCTACTCCTAGCATAGTGATGCGTCACATCTTGTTAATTTCATTATGTGCTAGAATTAGTCTTGATGCACTGCATTCACGAGATCCAAGCTTTGGCCTGCAACTGCTAGTACCAGCTATAGAGTAAATACATTCTTAAATGGAAAGATAACAATGGACAATAATACGCTAACATGGGTTATAATGGATGTGAAATATTTATTATCCCATCTACTGCATTGGCTGAAGCACTCCCACCTCTGATTCAGAGCCGTAGCGTGTAAGCTAATGTATGGTCTGTTAGCACAGCCAAATCCAACCCACAGTAAAATCTTTTGAACCTCTTTGTGCCATCGCCACAATCTTCAATATTTATCTCAACAACATTGTCAGGACTCTCAGCCAAAACAGCAACCTTGAATCTCCAGAGTCAATCAAAACTATCACAAGAGGTACTGTATAATTTTTTAAGCCTTAATCATGTCTCCATAAACCGTGGAATAATTGATGTTTATTCCATATTTTTCCAACAACAACCTTTGTAGCTCCTTTTCACCAATGCTAGGCTTTATCTTCAAATTGAGTGCAACTTTTTCTGCTACCCATGCTTGGTTGGCCATTTTGGATGTCCGTAGAGTGGAAGCACACATGTGGACTTCACTGTTTTATTTGAACCTGCAATATAAATGTCACAAGTAATAATGGCATAAGAGGACAAATAGCATAAGAGGACAAATTAAAACATGAATAAAAGGAAAAATAGGAATGTGCAAGGACGGTTTTGTCATGCTGAGTTTTAGCGTGTATCCTCCATGGACATCCTTTAGTTGAGCATTTCCTTGTGGACGGACTTGTGTCAGATTTCACTATGTCAAGTTCAAATGCTTCCGCAATTGCATGATGTCCGATAGCAAGTCTGGAATCAATAATTTTTTGGTACACGTCTCTAATTGTCATGTCGGCATCTTATGTATCCCAATAGATCATCTTCTCATTAGGAACTATGTCAATAATATGAATCGCTGCCTCATTCAGCTCTTTCTGCAGATCAAGATGAATTACTGGAACATGAGCAGCTGGTCTCCTACAGGCTTTAGCCTCATCTCTTTCCCACACAACACCATTGTGTCGCTGACGTTTCGACTGGTAGGACGGGCACTCGACGTCGTTTCTCTTTCCTCGGGGAGGTGGCATACTTAATTAGGGGATTATGTCTCATTATTATTGATCCTCTTTACAGTTTTGTTGCTGACAAGTTAAGCTGGTTTACATTTTTTTAGATAATTGTAGTTCACATTTTTTTAGCTTATCGAGTGACTTTGCATTTTGTGGGAAAAAAACAGTAATAACTTGAAGATGGGCTATAGACAGGTGTGGTCTTTTTTAGGGTTAGCCCAAAATGACCCATTCTATTCACTGATTCTAAATTGGAGGAGTTATTATATATTGTAGGGAAATGTTATTGATCGGTTTCTATGAAGAAGAAAAAATATATTAGCCGGATAGAAAGAAAATGTGCACGATTTCTTTGACATAATACACGTATACCATATTGCAAACCAGGAAAACAATAGCATCTCTTAGAGGATAGGGGTTAGGCATCAAAGACCTATAAGCTTTAACTTTTGTCTTTGTTAGCAGAATACGGTGCTCCAAAATAAAGAATAGTAAGGGGCAAGGGCAAGAAAATTGTGTCCACCTGTTGCAAAATGAACATGTTAAAAGAAATCATCTTAACATTTTTAATTATGTAAAAGAAGAGTGATTCTTAGTTTTGGAAAGGAGTCATATTACCTATGAAAGAAATGCACGCATTCCCTTGTTTTCAACTCGGGATAGAAAAAATAGTTGCATTTTTTTAATATATACATGGGGCACAAGAGTGCCCTTTAAAAATTTGATTCCCAGAGTTATATTGTTGCTTATGATCATCACATTAAAATATGTTATGATTTAAAAGAATTGTGGTTCTAAAGATATATTATGGGTTAGTTATAAGATGAATATGGAAAGTTGATTCTGTTAATTGTAGGTTATTCGATATGATATACTCCCTCCGTCCAAGAATATAAGGATTTATTGACTTTTTCACTCCTCGTTTGACCACTCGTCTTATTCAAAAAAATTATTAAAAATTTATTTATTTTATTAGAATCTATTTTATTTCTAGATATATTTTAAGTATGTCTTCTTTATTTTTACATTTGTATAAATATTTTGAATAAGACGAATGGTCAAACGAGAATTGAAAAAGTCAACAAATCCTTATATTCTTGGACGGAGGGAGTAGTAAATATATTCTTAAATGTAAAGGTAACAATGAACAATAATTCTTAAAATAATTTTATTTTGCATCATGACATATGATATGATATTAACAAGAGATCATTTGAGTCATATGTTATATCTTTCATTGATGTCCAATAGTTATTAATAAATGGACCAATTTGGTACAAACTGGGATTTAAAGTCATGTTCAAGTCTATAGATGAATTATTGCTACACAATATGATAGTGTTCAAATATATTGTAGCATTTTGCTTAAAGTGGAAGACAATGCAACAACATAGATGGCAGGGGGTGTCCTTTAAAATTTCAATTCCAAGAGTTATATGATTTCTTATGATCACCACATTACAATACATTATGTTTTTTAAAATATGATTTAACTGTTGAATTTTACAGAGATATATTATGAGTGATTTGTAATATGATTGAGGAAAATTGGTTGTTATTTGATAGGAGAGAATAAATACATCCTTAAATGGAAAGGTGACAATGAATAATATTGCACTAGTTTTTTCTTTGAGCCCATAATAATACACTAGTTAAGGTTATAGATGGATGCAAATAAAAATTGTTATTATTTTAAAAACTTTCGGTCCTGTTTAGGTTAAAGTTTTTCTTATGCGTCATGACTCATGATTAGACATTAATTAGATATCGCTTGAGGAAGGTAGGTTGGAATATAGATCAAATATGTATTTTGTGTACCATTAATAATGATTCACGGGTGGCCCAATTTGGTAAAAATTGGGGTTTCCAGTCATATTTAAATTTACGAATGAATTATTGCTGCATAATGTGATGGTGTTCAAATATATTGTAGCGGTTTTTCTCAAAGCAGAAGAGAGGGCATAGAGGGAGACTACATGAGTAATTCTAGGAGGAGGAGCACCAACAAGATACTTTAGCGGTGCTTTGCTATCACTTAGTAGAATAAATGTTGATATATTATGTTTTAGATATGATTATAGTGTATAGTTTGAATATTATGTGGAATTGAATAACAAAATGAGAGGAATGCAAAAATCTCAAATTGATCTTGTCTAGATCATGTGTACGGGTAAGTTGATTCTATGAGAATGATTTTATGTGCTAAAATGGTCGTGCAAATGTAGATTATGTGAATTCGTTCTTTTACTTGCAGTTAGGTTGTGAAACAGGAGATGATGAACACATGTAGACTGGTCAAAATTGTGGAGGAAGATCAATAGGTTTAAGAGAGCGGAGGCCAGAAGGTGATGCACATTGTTTTGCCTTTTTTGCAATAGTAGTAGGACCAAAAGATGAGGGTACATTGTTCTTCTTGTCACTGATTGTTGTCTCATTGCTACGCATAGTGATTGCCTTACATTCACTCAGGTCGTTTTTTATTACTGTCATTTTGCTTAGTTCCCGGCAAACAACTTGTTAATGGTTCCTTGTAGGTTCAGATACCACTACCAGCAAAATGGAGCAAAACAAAGAGATAAGCAATAGTTGTTGTCTTGTTGATGATCTATAGAACGTTCCCCAACTTGTTTGCCCCTTTACGAGAGGGCATCGGAATCTTCCTTGCAACTAAACTGATGGAGCTGCCTGATGCCTGAACTCGGCCTAACCACAGGCTTCGTTGGTCCCACACCACTTTTGACTTTTTTAAAACCAGTTTGAATTAAAAAGAGGGAGAAAGGAAAGAGAGAGAAAATCGTGGTTGGGAGAGCTTGCTTGCGACTTTTGGGCCTTATCCTAACGACCTACCTTGCAAGTTGACGCCGATCATGTGAGAGCGAAGAAGCCGTGGGCAGCAGGATAATCCATAATCTCTCCCTTGATGTGCACAGTTTAGCGGAGCCCGAGAACAAATCCACATCATGATGGTGTCCCTTGTTTAGCACTATTATAGAATAAAACATTGTCCTCTGTTCTAGAAGAAGATTGTTCCGTGTTTTGTAGGCCGGGGCATGAGAGCAAAAAGATTGAGCTGGCGTTTCACAGTTAAATTTGGCAGACATCCACAGAGCCGACGCAAGAGCACGGTTTCCTCAAAATTGTGGGCCGGATTCATCGAACAATTGGACTTATTTGTACACGAAAATACTCGTAAACGAATTGGCGATTCAGAAATTGGAAACCTCGTCCCCGTACGGCGTCTACATCGTCGCGTCGCACAAACCCGACAAGCATTACGGGCCGTTGGATCGCAGACCCGTCCAAGGGGTGTCCCTGTCCGCCGTCCACGTGTGGTCGACACGTCCAAAGCCACGGCCGTCGCGACTCGTGACAAGTTTATCCCCTTCGCCTCGACCTCCGCTTGACTCTTCCCCCAAGTCTTCCATTTCTTCCAGTACCTTCTCCTCTCCTCCCCACCAAAGCAAAGCAACTGCAGCATCAGCAGCCAACCACAGCGAACCGCTCTCGTCTCACGAACCGCTCCACCCCGCCGCAGAAGATCCAACCCTCCGACCCGTCCGAGATGCAGGCCCCGGCGAGCCCCTCCGTTGACCTGCCGCCGGTGAAGGCGCCGACCCCGCGCCCGCCTCCGCCGGCGTCGCTGCAGCCCGAGTCCCCGGGCGTCTTCTTCAGCGCCGTGGCCGCCGCCGCGCCCTCGGGCTCCAACCACCGCCGCCTCGCCATCGCCGTCGACCTCTCCGACGAGTCGGCGCACGCCGTGCGCTGGGCCGTCGACAACTACCTCCGCCCCGGGGACGCCGTCATCCTCCTCCACGTCCGCCCCACCTCCGTGCTCTACGGCGCGGACTGGGGCGGCGCCGACCTCTCCATCCCGCCGCCCAACCCTAACCCTACCGCCGACGGCTGCGACGACGCCGAGGCCGCCGCCATCAGGATGGAGGACGACTTCGCCGCCTTCACCTTGTCCAAGGCCGAGGACCTCGCCAAGCCGCTCAAGGACGCCGGGATCCCCTACAAGGTCCACATCGTCAAGGACCACGACATGAAGGAGCGCCTCTGCCTCGAGGTCGAGAGGCTCGGCCTCAGCGCCGTCATCATGGGGAGCAAGGGGTTCGGCGCATCGCGCCGGACCAGCAAGGGGAGGCTCGGCAGCGTCAGCGACTACTGCGTGCACCACTGTGTCTGCCCCGTCGTGGTCGTGCGTTACCCCGATGATGGCGTGGCAGAGGGTGGTGAGGCCGCTGGCGTGCAGGCGGAGGAAGTGCTGCACCCAGTGCCGGAAGAGGAGGCCGAGTACCACGATGCCACTGAGGAGCACAAGGGTAACTAATTCTGTCCCTTTTATAGTTGCCCGTGCATCTGTTAGTGGCTTGCCTACATTATATGTACGAATGGTACAAAAAGTTCAACACAGAATTTGGTAATGTGCATCGTAATCAAT
Source organism: Chloris gayana (assembly GCA_031894775.1). Lineage (NCBI taxonomy): Eukaryota > Viridiplantae > Streptophyta > Magnoliopsida > Poales > Poaceae > Chloris > Chloris gayana. Next base: position 68,115 of record JAUNZO010002067.1, read on the forward strand.
TGTTTGGTATTAGAAAACTGTATTAATCTTCGTTGATTACTTTCACTTCACATGATTATATAGGATAAGTTTCGAAACTTTATCGCTCAGTATATGATGCGTAAGAGAAACAATTAGTTGAGTCACTCCATTTCACTTCATCTCTAGGTTTAGTGATCATATACTCGTATGTTTTTATTTGTTGTGTGCAATTGCCTGCAACCACGGATATGAACGGCTGTTTTATTAATAGCCCATGTGTGCAATTAATTCTGAAAGCCTTGTTTGTTCTCATTTTGAAGTGTCAGTTTTCCTTTATTGTCCGGTACGTTATATTCATTTTCCACCTATTTGGAAAGTTGGCAGGAAGCATCTGGATCAAATTTTCAGTGTCGGAAGGCGTAGGCTTATGTAACACTTAGTAGGATTAGACTTTATAGTTTAAACAGTAACTTTTGCTTTGTAGTAATAGAGTTGTCCTGTTGCAGGCACTCATACTCGTTCAGATTCCTTCCTCTAGTGTCACTGTCCAGAAATAAATGTATCGTAGATGTCTTGTGCCTAGTGATGATCAAACCGACCTTTTGTCATGCATCTGTACCGGCAGTAGTGAGCGCCTCTTGCAGAGCCCATCCGAGTGCCAGTTTGTGCATTACCTGATTACAATCTACGCCAGGATGCCCATAATTGATATTGCCTTTTGTTGAGTGTGCAACTGATGGGAAAACATAGCATCACACAACGAAAGGCATTCTATTTGGTTTGTGTAACCAATGGATCATTCAACAAATATGTCTTAAGGTTTGTTCTCCCCTTATCCACTGGCTGAGCTGTGCGTCCAACTAGATCTGAAGCGGCATTGACTCACCTGCTGCCTGTCCTTTGTTAAAGTCTTCAGCTTATGTTCCACATGAACTTCCTTATTTGGCCCTAGGTTTGACTGATGAAATTTTAGTTTGCCATGCTTGTAGCCTGTTTCCCCTTATCCGTGAATCAAGCTGTAAGCTCACTGTACATCAGCTGGCGCTGCTATAACTCATCTGTTATCTATCCTTTGCAAAGGGTTGCAGCGTGTGTGCCCAAAGGAATTTTCCTATTTGGCTCTGACTAGAGCTGGAATTGATCTAACTTTTACCTAAGATTTGGCCTGCTTATATGATTTGATTGCCCTTAGAGGTTTTAAATATTTGAGTAGTAGCATCCATCTAGGTTATTAATCCGAGTAATGCTATATAAAGAAGTACATGAAACCTGCTATGCATGAACTTAGGAAATAAATAAAACAAGTTGACAAGCTTTCAGTCAACTCTACCTGCTTCTGAGGTGCACTTTCAAATTTTTTCCTTGTGTTGTGCCATGCAAGTTAGCCAGTTAGAAAATTGACCTAATTTGATCAAGATTTTGGTCTTACAGGCATGTAATTACAAGTAATTGATATATCATTGTATCTAAAAGTAGAACAAAAACAAATGCTTTTGAAAAGCTACGACAATGCCAAATGGAGCCTTTTCAATAAGAGAGAATTCCTTATTTACCATTGATAGCTCTAATTTCTCCTTATTTGCCATCCAAAATATGCCGTTGATTTTTAAAAAATTCATCCCTTAAAAGCCATTGTCTGTTAGTCACATACATGAGGAAATATTACGATTAGAGCATTGAATCGTCTCATGTTTTTCATGTTAACATCAATAATACTATCTGATTTAACTTTTAGGTGCAGGAGTAGCTTAAAACGCATAGCATGCAACTTCAGATTTTGGCCACATGTGTTCGTTGGTGCTTAAAGTTAGCATTGAAGAATCTGGAGTGTGACATGTAATTTCGATTTTTTACGTTACTACTACCAACGATTAAATGGCCTACCTACATGGCATCACCTTTTTGCCCTGTGACACGACCAAATCCGTACCATAGTTGATTCTTTTCCCTTTTTTTCTAAAGCATACATGTTTTTTTTTCAAAACAAAGGGAAAATATGCATATTCAGTTCACATGCACAGTTCATTATTGATGTTCACCATTCAGTGTTCATAGGACTTTTATTTACTCACTATATAAACTGGGATGCTTAATGCAACTGTTATTGCTGCATTTTTTCTTTATCTGGTCGGACATATTCCATCTTGTCACATCAATTTAATTGAGGGCTTGAGATCATATTGGGGTATGCGAGCATATATTATTGCTTCATGGAAAGGTGAAATACTCACGATGATGAAAACTGACAAAACTGAGTCTCTAACAATGATCATATCCTAAATAGCATACAAGGGATGAAAAATCTCAAATCAATGGCAAATAAGAGAACAAAATGGCTTCCAGTGGCAAATAAGGATTTTGCTCAATCAATAATGATCTGTGGCAAAGGGTGTTTACTAACTGATAGTAGTATACACAACTTTAGATTCCCTTTCATTTTACTTTTGACCAAAAAATTTTATCCCCTTCATGCCAGTGTTGATCGATTTTGCCAAACAAATGACAAATTTGCCCTTGCCTTTCCCAAAGCACGATGACTGATATTCTTCCTCCGTTGTGGCGTAGTGCCGCTGCCTCGGTGACGAGCGCCACGACGTGACTGAGTCTGGTTAGGCACACTCACGAAGAAAGGCGACAACACCTGAGCGCCGCCTCCACGAACGCGACCGAGATTCGATGACCGCTCGTGCGCGCAACTTACGAAATCGTCGGACCATGCCGCGCTGCACGCCCTGCGGCCAGTGGTGCACTGCGTCCAGAGTCCTCTGCGGCAGCTGTGCCATTGTGTGTGAAATTTTGGAGGCAATCGAGCTTTGGGATTGAATTGGTTTCTGGACTTCTATGCGTTTGCTCCATGGGAAGGAAGGGGGAAATGGATCAGAGGTGGACGTGCGGTCTCAATTTGGGCTGCTGCGGGTTCAATTTCAGAGTTGCGACCTTGATTTGGGTGCATGAGCTTGAATTTCAAAGTTGCGACCCTGCTGCTGTTCAAGGTTAATTGTGGTGAAACCAGTTTGCTGCTCCTCCGCGTAGACTCATCTCCATGGCATCCCATCTTCCACCTTGGCTCGTCCCAACATTGCTCCTCCACCCGGTTGCCGTCTCCAAGGACTGCTGTCCCCCGGCCTGTGCTGATCTCCACGGTGTGCAGCTCCTCCACCTGGACTGGTCGTCGCCGGCGCTGCGCAGGCTGTCAACGTCTCGATCCTTCATGAGGTCTGGTGGATGACAACATAGGGGTAATACTGACATTTAGTTTTGTTCGCTAGAATGGTCTGCGATGGTCTGGAGGATAAAATTTTACGATCGGTGGCTGCTACGGGTTAAAGCTTTTATCGGTAGTCAATACGGGAACATGTTTTATGCCAGTGGCACTGAGGGGATTTTCCCTTTACTTTTCAATGGCATGCTTCAGTTTGGTTGCTTAATTTTCCAGAAGCAGTGGTGTCATAATGTTAATATTCACAATTTGCTACCCAGTAACTGCAGTATAAAGATTAAATATACTGAGGCAACTTGGCCTTTTCCTTTTGAAGATGTATTCTGTATCACACATGTCATGTGCATGGTGTTGTATTTTACCTAATAGCTTATGGACTTTGTAGGATATGAATCGTTATTTCTGTTTGAAGTCTAGTAGTTTATGCATTGCACATTGCAGCATTGGTTACTCAATGATTAATTAACATTTGTGGTGCTTTATGGAAAAATCTTCATTATTTGTGTGATATTACTTTGCAATAATCTGTGTGCTAATGTTAACATACTATACTAGTTTCTGCCTTAATACTGAAAGCTCTGCTTTAATATTTCTCTTTATTTGAATTTGTCATCATTATGGATTGCCCTTTTGATGGGTATAATGAAAAATTCATTTGCATGCATCATGTGAAGGGTCCTGTGTGGCTACATAAGCTAATATTTATTTAATTGGTGTTATTTCTGCAGAAACTTGACTGTTGATGTATTGTGAAGTGAAGTCCCTTTGATCCAGGTTAGCATGAATTAAGACTTCGTGTAATCTACATATGTTCTTTTTTGAGTTCATATACATGTTTTGCCTAAGTTTTCCTTTTGGAATTAATGTTACATAACGTTTGGTGATTTCTTGGAAGTTCAGTATAAAGATGACAAAAACTAAGTTGTTTTTAGCTTCTGGTAGTGTAGGTGCAGTTGTGTGCCAAAATAGTTTAAATGAAGTATTAATAAATTGTCATATAGGGAGCTTGAATGCTTGATGCCCAAATCATCAATCATGCTTTTGGGCAACACGAATATTTCAATGCTCCATGGCTGCACTGCAGTCTACAATGCAAATGATGCATTCTGTGAGGTTACAGTACAGAACGCCCTTAGCCAAATTTCAGCTTCTGAAGGAACTTAGCTCCCTTTGGTTTGATTGTTTTTCTGCCATCTGTCTAAAGCTTTTAGGTTATTCTGTTTCTGTAGCCTCCCTTTGTTGACTACTACAAGGGTGCTTTTTCAGTTTACACCTTTTAAACTACACTTATTTTCTTAACTTTGCTTGGTCTCTAATTCTTTCCTTTCTTCCGCAGCATGTAAAGGTTCAACTGTTGGCTGGGTGCTAGCTTGGGTTTCTACTGAGTGCATGTGCTGTGGAACTTCTGTTCTCATGTTTATCTGTGCTTCCATGCTGTTGTATCTTCGGTTCCTTCTTTACATAGCTCGTCTCTTTCGAACTTCCTCGTGAACATCTGTGCTTTGGAACCTTTTACTTCCCATTACACTATTTATTTCCGATGGATGTTACAGCTTAATTGCTTGAACAAATTAATCGTAACTGGGATTATTTTCCTTTAGCTTATGTAATTATGTTTACGCACTGGAAGGTGGTAGGTATATATTATGGCCTGTAGTACTTTTTCTAGCGTGGTTGGGCTATTTCAGCCAGTAGGACCTGGAAGATGTGCTATGGAATCTTATCTCATTCAGAATTTCAGATTACCTTTGTGGCCCATTAGGACTAACAATACCCATTCCAGTGCGGTTGTGCAGCATTAGTTTGTCTCCAGCGCCCACAGTGATGATAGAGTTGGATAAGCTGTTTCCAGTCTTGAAATCTTGGCAGGTTCGGAGTTCTGAGGTCATCATCCGCAATTCCAACTCCTAGAAACGCTTTAAAGTATGGATCTGCTGTCATTGCACTTTAGGTCTTTAGCCTTTTTTTTTTGCCTGTGTTGAGGCACAGATGTCCTACCTAAACTAACAACGTGTATTTTATAAACAGAAATAGGTAGGCTATAGCAGTTCTAAACTAACAATTTCTACTCTAGCATGTCGTGAATCCATGTTCATGCCACAGATACCTGTTCAGTGTTGAGAAGTTATCTGATCCCAGCTGCTATGTTGATGAGAGGTCAGTCAAGTAATCATGACGTTTGTAGGTCGATGTTATTACTCTTTGATATTCTATTTATTCTTTTGTACGGTGGTTCATCTAATACTACCGGTTGCACACATGAACAGGATTTATTGTTGTTTTTACGACTTCTGGTACTCTATTTTTTTAGTATTGCTATAGGTCCAACTTGATTGTCCAACCAACGTTCAACCGATATAAAAGATATTACAGTAAATGAGTCTAAAAAAATCACTTTGTTGGTTGGACTTTGGGTTGGACCTATAGCATTTTCTACTTTTTTTTTCTGAATATGTGTTCACGCATGGAAGGTGCTCAATTTCTAGCTCAACCTGCAGCCTTTTGTGACGAGATTATTGATCTGTTGCCTCTCATACCCCTTTTAGAGCCGAAATTCTCATTTTCAGCCGCTGACGTACAAGCGGTCGGCATTGGTCTGTTTAGTAGGTATTTATTGTCCTTCCTGTAGTTTCGTATAGTAGCGGCCATGTTTACTAGTTGTCGCTAAACATCATCATTATGGTCGTCTTGGTTTTCAAATCCTGATGGAACGGCGAGCCCTTTTCCTGCAGCTGCAGGGTTCACGTCTTCTTTCCGTTGTGGTTGTCATTTTCATGATTTTCATGTCGAAAGAACAGTAAGGCTATTTTTTTTCTTGTGCTGTGTTTTCAACTTTGTTTTCTCTAATAAAAACTGAAAATTCTTTGTTTTCTCTCATAAAACCTGAAAATTTTAGTGTTGCGTTGCTCATGTCTTCCTAGTCTACTCAGGAAATCTGGGAGTTGGTATGATCTATGAGCTCAGCTCAATGAGCCGCTCTGTTAAGAGTCCCAACGGAACCGACGGTCAATGTGTGGATTGCTTCAACTTAAATCTAGCTATAACTCATTTCAAAAAAAAAGTCTAGCTATAACTCTTTCTTTTATCTGAGCCGGCTGGGCCCATGACGTAGAGATGCGAATAACTCTCTTTCTTTCTTTGTTTTTTTAGTATGGGGTTGTTTAGGCTATGGCACGAGCTGCCGTATTAGAACGTGTTCGTCGGTCTTTCTTTTAAGTCCCTGTTTCAGGATAGTCAAACGTGAACTGTGAACTAGAAGCTGCACATGAGTGGTTGGTAGTTTTGGCAGAAAGACGCATCGCGTCCAACAACGGGCACCAGATTCTAATCTGAAGCGACGCTCTGGAAATTCTACGTACTTTTTTTGACTGCAGACTATTATTTTCGTCAACGCAACAAGAAGCTTCCTTCTAACAAAAGCAAGGCTTTCGTTACGCTAAAAAAATAAAAGAAAACAAAAAGAAAAGGGCCTATGTTGGAGCTTGAGACCGGGGGTCATCGACAACAGAACAAAGCCAAGTCTCTGCGCCGATAGAAACCATTATTGGACCCAATACACGTCAGGCACACGAAGCTATGATCATCATCCCTTTACAACATGAACTTCGGTTAGTACAGCTAAAACTCTGTTTTCCGCATCAAGGGAGCCTGGTCCACTCATATGGCCAGCCAAGGGCCACGCCTACCTCCAAGCCAAGAACAGCTTTTGAGTCGTGGCTCCTGGTGCAGGGGGTCCCTTGAAAACACGTTTCCAGGTGCCTGCTGTCTAAGCGATTCATTGGCATACCATTCACGTTATGGAAACTTGATAGGTTAACATGTTACTACTATCCATAAACCATAATGGTTTCACGTGTACCCGGTGCGCGAGTTCTTGCACGCACTTGTTCGTTGGGGGAAGGCTACATCGCGGAAGAGTGAAGAGGTATTAACCCAAGAGATTAACCGAACCGCTAATGGCGCTATTTTTTTTGGGGGGGGGTCTAGCCTGTTTCTTCTTGATCCAACCCCTCTCAAGTTCAAATTCCATTCTGTTTGTTTCATCCCGTCTCTTTTTTATACGTTATTACAATACAATGCTTCTTCTCTTAGTCGCATAGCTTTTGCCTGCATATATCTTTTACATCTTTTCTTCACCTTCATTCCGACATAACTCCATTTTAACCCGTGATGTAAGAGTCTTGTTGAGAAGCTCCTAAGCCACACCACAAAGTGACGTCAGTATAATGGTAACTTTTTTGGCGTCAAATATAACAGCATGCCAAGTACCACCCTTCTCTATGACTCTATCAAAGATATATAGGCTAAACAATACGTAATATTTTTTTTCCATCGTCGAATAGGTAGCTTGAGCTCTAAGGAGTATTACCATATAGTATATTGTTTACAGATTGGACTAAAGATAACATCTTCTTTTTCCGGCAGAAGAAAAAGATAACATGTTCAAAATAGATTATCTACAATAATGTTCGTTGCTATCAGTGCTTTAATTGCATCTAAAGAAGTATGATGACAATTACAGGAAAAGTGACCTATACCGTCACCATCTTTCATCTGTACACGATTGCAGATCCAGCTGACACATACCCGTTAGAAGCACTCAAACAAATCCTAGCGGACCACAACAAATGCTTGTTACTGTCGAAGAGGTGTGAAGTGTTGAGGCCCCATCCTTCTCTAGATTCTAGCGTCACCTTTCCTGGCATGAACACACAAATCGCAGTCGGCTAGGGAACTACATTCCGTTCCTACCACGGTCCGCATCGGAATCCACGCGCTGGGGTCCACCCGTGCCGACGCCCCGCTCGAGTCGAGCTCACCGGAGCGCGAGCCCGGCACGGCGAGTTTCCGCGCTGGCCGCCGCTCAACTCGTTCCCCGCCCGACACAGCGCGCCTCGCGGTCTGCCTCACTCACTGGCTCACTGCCACGCCACTCGATAACCCGAAAGCAAAGCCACATGCTGCTTAACCGGGCTAATTTATTTGTTTGAACTCCGTCCTGGTGCGACATGCCCTCACTAAACAAAGCCGGCACGCAATTCTTTCTCGCCATCCTGATTAAAGCAGTCTCCTTTCTCGCTCCATAGTGGAGTGGTTGGTGCTCAGGTTGGCCTACTGTTCTGTGACCGGTGGAGGAGAGACAGAGATGGGGAGGGAGCCGGGCAGAGGAGGAACGCGCTGCCGCTCCATGGCTTCCCCTTCTCCCCGTCTCCTCGTCTCGCTCCTCGCCGCCGGGCTCTGCATCGTGGCGGCGACGGACACGCTGCAGCTGGGGGACTCGCTGTCGCCGGGGCAGACGCTAGTGTCCTCGCCGGCGGGGGTGTTCGAGCTGGGCTTCTTCGCGCCGGACCCCAAGCAGCCGTCCCGCCGCTACCTCGGCATCTGGTACCACGACATGGCGCCGCAGACCGTCGTATGGGTCGCCAACCGCGTCAACCCGGCCACCTCGGCGTCCCCGTCGCTCTCGCTCACCGACCGCGGCGAGCTCCGAGTCCTCGACGGCCCCGCGAACGCCACCGCGCCGACGCTCTGGTCCTCCAACACCACCGCGCTGCGCGGGAACTACTCGGCCATCATCGACGACACCGGCAGCCTCAAGGTGCGCGCCGGCGGCGGCGACGACGAGGTGCTGTGGGACAGCTTCGCGCACCCCGGGGCCACCATGTTGCCAGGGATGAAAATCGCGATGCGGACACCCGGGAGGGGGCCCAAGGAGCAGATGCTGTTCACGTCGTGGGCGAGCGAGACGGATCCCTCGCCGGGGCGCTACGCGCTCGGCCTCGATCCGGCGGGCTCTGGCCAAGCTTACATCTGGGAGAATGGCACTGCGAAATTCTGGAGGTGTGCTTCTTGTTCCCTGCTTCTGAAAAAGCTTAATTTGGGGGGATTAGTTCAACATTTGGTGTCATTTCCGTTCTGTCGGTTTTCTTGATAGTACAACTTAGGATTGGTTTAGGTAGTTTCAATCGTGCCCTTGACTAGTTCAGAGTTACAGTATTAACGTTCTGTAAGGACGGTACTACTGGTACTAGTTATCTGCGGGTTGACGTTCTTGACTTTGGTACGTACTAGTACCAATTTGGGACTTGGAAGAATATACCTTCTCTTGCAATTCGTAGGAGAAATACAGGGTTGTTGTTTATTATTTGCTCGGCAAATTTGTTCAATTTTGATTCAGTAGTTTTCATTGATTGGTAGTCTAGTTTGCTTGGAATTTGCAGGTAATTATCTGCCTGTTGCTTCAGTCTGCTATGTGCTTCATGAACTAGCTATTTCTCAATCGCAGTTGTTGCTGTCGGCAATGGAAAACGTTCTAGTACGGAACATCAGTTTAGTATCATTGCAAGAGGTTGGAGGTGGTACACGAAAATATATTCAGTTTAGCAGTTGGGACATGGAAAGTTTCAACGTCCCTGAAATGTTACTGAAAAATTGGCACCTAACTGACTGGGTCATAACTACATGGATGTGTTAATTAATAACAGCAGTAGCGCCTACATGAGCGACTGCTGTGTGGTGGTATTTTGGGCTTACAATCTTTACAACTGCAAATACATATTTTTCTTTAGTGAAACATCACCTCTCTTGCAGCCCATCAATACACTAGCTTGTCAGTTGCAAATTACAATTTGTTGGCCACTCCAACATGATTAATCTCTGTCATTTGATAGATTCATGTTTGGTTAGAGTTTTGCCTTTGTTATTCTTAACGCCAGTAGTTCTCATATATTATTATTTTTATATGTGGACAGTTTGGACTTTGGATGAATCCCTGAAAAAAAAACTTGCCTTTGATAATTAGTATTTTTATATGAAGTTCAGTAGGGCCAAACATTTCCACATTACACTATACTTGTTTATGTGAAACTCCACTGTTTGTTGGGTGCCTGCTGGATATGTAAATGAATATCTACTATTGATGAAATGATAAGAAGTCGACATTTAAGTAAATAAGCACTGTAAGTGTCTCATAAACTAGAATGCAAATGAAGTGAAAAATTTCAGCATAAATTTCAGTGCACAGTTGTGTTGTAGCTACTTGAATAGAAGAGAACTGAGGGTCCAGCAGGGTTGAATATATATATCCTTTTGAGATATGTCATAACTTGATTTGAATCCTTGAACAGGTCGGGACAATGGAACGGGGTGAATTTTATAGGCATTCCATGGAGGCCACTCTACATGAGTGGGTTCAAACCAGCAATTGATCAGCAATTAGGAGGGACATACTACACGTACACCGCTACAAACACATCTCTGCAGAGATTTGTTGTCCTGCCGAATGGTGTAGACATCTGCTACATGCTGAAGAAGGCTTCACAAGAGTGGGAAACTGTTTGGATGCAACCGTCAAATGATTGTGAACACTATGCTACATGTGGTGCCAATGCAAAATGTACTGCCGCCCAAGATGGAAAGGCACAATGCACCTGCCTAAAAGGTTTGTCATAGAATGAAATTTATAGGATGTTGATATTGTTTGGTACAACAGAAGATGTAATCAATGCCTAATTAGGTTTGCATTTTTGAATTTCGAGGTAGTGTGAGATTCAGGTCCCTGTTTGGAAAGTAGAATTTCCCGAAACCTATCTTCTTTTTGTTAAGGGTCTAATGGTCATGGGTAGTAACTTATATCCTATTCCAACGGATATATCCTTAACACTTTCACTTAGTAGTAGAAGGAAAATATTTTTGCTCGTCTCCATATCCCTTTTTAAGTGGATGTGCTTCCTTTCTGTTCAACCAATGCTCTCAACTCTTTATAATAATTGCTGTGAGGGCTTAAATTTTTAAATGCATGGGAGCTTTTGGTTCATTTGGTACCTCACTACTCACATATACGCTCACTATGACTTGCTACAGACTTGGGACCTTAATTTTAATGCATAGGGTTTTATCTGGATATTCTGTAACTTATTTTGTAATAGAACCACTTGTTTTAATTTATAAATTGTAATTGGTAGATGCCTAGGCTCCTTCTGTTTCCCTAAAAAAGTCCTCATAAAATGTTTTACAAACAAAAGACTTAGTGGAATGATGGCTTTAATAGTATTTATTTACCTCAATAGGTTTTCAGCCGAAGATTTTGGATCAGTGGAATGCAGGAAACTGGAGTGAAGGTTGCATCAGGGGCCCACCTCTGGGTTGTCAGGTTAACCAATCTGGGGATGGATTCCTACAAATCGGAAACATAAAATGGCCTGACTTCTCATATTGGGTAGATACTGTGTCTGATGAGACTGGATGCAGGAATGCTTGCCTGAAGAACTGCTCATGTGCTGCCTATGTGCACACGTCTCTTACAGGGTGTCTAGCTTGGGGTAGTAATCTAATTGATATGTATGAGCTGCAAACTGGATCATATTCCTTATATGTCAAGCTTCCGGCTTCTGAGTTACGTAAGTAATGATGATTCTTTAAAACAACTGGATCTAACTTTGTTGCATTTCTATATTTCTTGACCTGTAAAATATATGTTTATGCCATTTTTTTCCTCTAATCCCCTATTGAACAGAAGAACATCACTCAATCTGGAAAATAGCTACTATAGTATCTGCCGTGGTGCTTTTCATTTTGATAGCTTGCCTTCTTCTGTGGTGGAAGCGTGGCAGAAATATTAAAGGTATGATCTTACAAGTCTCTTGTGCTGCTCATTAATGTTCATCTACCAATATTTGAAATGCAGATCAATAAAAATATCATGCACAACATTATGATTAGCCTATACGGATCAATAAACATACTAATATTCTTATATGTGTACTGTAAAGGAAGATAAACATGCTGCCATTTAGTCTCTTATATGGGGTGGAGTTAATCATGAAAGTCCCTTTTTTTTTTGTTTATGTTATTCCTGCGGGACAACATTGCCATCATTAGTAATATGAGGTATCCTCTTTTCAATTTCTTGTGTAGATCATGGTTTTTTATTATCGATAATGAGGTTGCTGTAGGATAATGTTGTCATCATCTGCAATACGAGTTATCGTCTTGTCAATGTGAAGTGTAGATCACAGTTTTTGCTTGAAATATAGCAAATGTTCTCACTTCTTTCTGTTGATATAACGATCTTTATATATCTAGTTTTTTAAGTGCTCACTAACTGCTATTGTGAATTGGTCTAATTAAATCTGCAACTGATCATGCATTACAATGATTAATTGAAACATGCTTGGATGTAGTACTGTTGTAAACTTCTTGCTTCTAAGGTGTTAACTAAAATGAAATCTTGGTGGGGTATATAATGTTGATTACCACTCTGGAGCAGATGCAGTGCACAGAAGTTGGAGGTCAAGGCATTCATCTACCCGGTCTCAGCTGAATAGTGGTATGCTGGATATCTCGCAGTCAATTCGTTTTGATGATGACGTGGAGGATGGAAAAAGTCATGAACTTAAAGTATACCCTCTGGATCGGATAAAAGCTGCTACCTGTAATTTTAGTGAGTCCAACAAACTTGGTGCTGGAGGATTTGGTCCTGTTTATCTGGTATGTGTTCATTTCAGAAATGGAAGTATCCTTTATATTATACTTCGCATATCGACAATGAATTTCATAAATAACTGTAGGGGAAATTAACGGGGGAGAAGAAGTAGCTGTGAAGAGGCTTTGCAGAAATTCAGGTCAAGGCCTTGAGGAATTCAAGAATGAGGTCATACTAATTGCAAAGTTGCAGCACCGCAATCTTGTAAGACTGCTAGGATGCTGCATACAGGAAGACGAAAAGATCTTGGTGTATGAGTACATGCCTAACAAAAGTCTCGATGCATTCCTCTTTAGTACGTATAATTTCCATTTCTTTTTCGTCTCAAATACCCTTGAATATACAAAATTTGCTAAACGAATTGTATCACTCTAATCAACAGATCCGGAAAAGCAAAGACTTTTGGACTGGGGCAAACGGTTTTCTATAATTGAGGGTATTGCTAGAGGGCTGCTATATCTCCACCGGGATTCAAGGTTACGTGTCGTTCACCGTGATCTCAAGGCCAGCAACATTCTTCTGGACGCAGACATGGAACCAAAGATATCAGATTTTGGAATGGCAAGGATATTTGGTGGAGACGACAACCAGTTCAACACAAATCGTGTTGTCGGGACATTGTATGCACAATTCAATAGACCATAGAGTAACAGTAACCCCATCGCTCCTAGTAGGATTCTGATAAGTTTTATCTTATTTTTTGTTTTGCAGTGGCTACATGTCTCCTGAATACGCAATGGAAGGTATTTTCTCAGTTAAATCTGATGTTTACAGCTTTGGAGTACTTGTCTTGGAAATCATCACAGGAAAGAGGGCTGTAAGCTTCCATGGCCATCAGGACTCCCTGAACATTGCAGGATATGTAAGAACATGCTTCTTGTAGCCACATTTTGGAGGTCTTATCCAAAGAGGCCTCATCCTCTTTTATTTTTTGTTTCTTTGATATATGCTTGACCTCACAAAAATTTTCCAGGCATGGCGACAATGGAACGAAGATAAGGGTACAGAACTGATCGATCCATCAATGAGAGAGTCACGCTCCGTACGCCAAGTATTGAGATGCATCCATATCGCACTTCTATGCGTGCAAGATCATGCTGATGAACGTCCCGATATCCCTGCTGTCATCCTAATGTTGAGCAGCGACAACTTGAACCTTCCTAATCCTAGGCCGCCTACCCTGATGCTTCGGGGCCGTGACGCAGAGACGAGCAAATCAAGTGAGAGCCACTCAGTAGGCACCGTATCAATGACACAGGTGTATGGAAGGTAGAATAGCAAAGACAATATACCAAAATTGTGATTTACTTGGTCTTCTCTCCTCCCTTTTCTGATGTTGATAAAGGTGCTGGTTTGTGTAGATTAGTTTTTTTCCCCTTTTCTACCCCTCGTAATTTCCAGGAAAAGCTGGGTTGCCACTTTGATTTGTATGAAATTTACATCATAGAGCAAGAAATACGCTTATACTCTGGAATGAAGGTAGTAAAATTTTTGGCAGTCGGATGGCCATTCTCTGTTTTATGTACACTTCATGTCATATTTCTGTTTGCTTATGCAGGGGGACCACCCTCCATTGAGCACGAGTTGTGTTAGTTTACAGACTTGCTTTTAATAACTCCCCTTTCATGTTATGTAATAGATTTTGAATTTCCAAAATAAAATGAAGTGCTTTAGATTTCCTTTTTAGTCTAATAAACAAGAGCCAAATGACTCAACTGGCCTCAACAGGAAACATGGCTTTCTAGATCTAGAAAAAAGAAAAAGGAAAACGTTAAGCTTTGCCAGGGCGGAATTTGCAGCACACTCCTCCGTATACGACCTGTGAGAGTGAAGCTCATGAGTTTATCATATCCGTACACACCGGATCACCGTTGATAACTTCTGCTGCCTCGTACATTCCCACGTCTGTTGACGACTCATATTTCCTAGAATGACAGTTGGAATGGGATGAAGGGAGTAATAGTTAAAAAGGAAATACTGTAAGAAACATATGGCATGGTGTAGGTCGACGGTTGGGGATTGGTCACGCGCCATTGTGAGGTTTGAACCTTCAGCTTCGGTCAAGGGCCGGCCGGCGTCGGCTCGGCAGCCGCCGCGAGCTAAAGAAAAGAAAAGAGTGAATTCCTAAACTTTTCTTGAGTTTATTAGGGTCTATGAACTATTAAAATGTTCATCTAGATGCTCAACCTATTTAAGACGCTAACCTTAGGTCCAAAGTCCTTCAACAAAGTAAATATATTTTTTTAAGATAATAGAAACAAAGTTTACAATGTTTTCAACCTCTGTAGAATGCACATAACCAGTGTTTTTATTATTACAATAAACACAAACACGTATGATGTGGAAAAATACCCTTCTATCTCTCTCTCCATTACTGGATAGGGGCAAGCTCGAGCTAACTGTTCTAACTCATTATTGCATTCCGTATACAATCTTCTCCATGACAAGTTGAGCTCAATCATGAAACGTCGTTTGATTTTGTTCCAATGGTCCATGTTACTATTGAAGTCGGAGTTCTAGCTATCATCATTGTACATCTCTCCGAGGTCTGTCTTTCCAACATCTCTGTGAAGCTTCTCGGGAAACATTTTATACTTCTTTCAAACACGGGAATACGGGATATCGTTGTTGCCATATTTCATTGAGCTCCTAAAGTCTCTAACCATAAAATATGTTCTTTGCATCCTGCTCATTATTTGATATGCTCAGAGGTTTGGTTCGTCCTCATTTTGACCGTTTTGACGAGCCTACGGCTTTGGCTAGTCATCGCCATGGCTTGGAGCTCGATGTTCACCGAAATTTGCTTTGCTGTGAAGGGTTTTGGAAAGACTGGCTAGTGAGGGATGCAGATCCTCTACATTACCAAGTAGTAATGCAGAGAATCACTGTAGCGCATGCATTAGTTAACAGGAACCGTCCGATTCAAAATGAGTGAAGCAGATTCATCGCTACAGGAAAACTCAAACAGTAGAAAATATTGCTACAGTATTTATCTACAGTAAATGCTAGAGTTCTAATGCACCGGAACTATTCATTCCCTCACAAAACATTGTACCATCCGGAGCAGTAGCTGGAATTTAGACCTTGGTTTGTAGCTACTGCAGAGGAGCCTGATCCGCTAGTGAGGCTCCTTTATTGCACACGATCCCATCAACCACTGCGACTGCAGTACATCTGTGTCGGCGATTGTTTGCTGGCCGATCGCGTACAGTAACACTGCTGCATTATCCGTCACTGACACGTATCCACCTATCAATACACCAACAGTATTAAAAGAATCTGTGTCCGATTGTGTGGCCGTCGCGTCGCCGCAACAGTGAAAGGGAAGGTGGAAACAAGTGATGTGAGGGTGGAACGGAAGAATATTTGTCTCTGGAAGTGGAAGGGAATTCCAACCCGGCGCACGTGTCCCGGCCAGTTTCCTTGTCTACTCGGTCCGCGACCGCTCGTTGGCTGCATATGGCTGCCTCCGCTTGACACCACGATCGAAACCGCGTGGCCACTCCGCCGGTCTCGAGCAGTTGCCATCGAGGTGGAGGCCCGAGCAGGAATGGAACCAAACGGGGAAAAACGCGGTGATCTTCTTTGGCAGCAAAAGGCATCTCGCCTCGTGTGGTCCTGACGGCTCGAGGAAAACTCGTCCAACGCCTGGGTCGTGCAGATCCTCGATCCAATCCAACGCGGATTCCATCCACTGCCGGGTGCCGGCACACACAACAAAATCCTTCCTACGCCGGCCGGGCGGGCGTGGTAGCTCCACGGGCCACGCTCGGTGGACACGGCCATCTGCGTGCGTCACTACTGTATATAAACGACACTAAGATGGACATTCACCTTTTAGCACATTCTCACTTCTCACTGCGACTGAAATCCTGATCAATATCCAAGGACAAACTTCGGTCAAAAAATATCCAAGGACAAACCTACGGGACAGGTTTGCCAGACCAGCTCATTGACCGTTAAAAGCAAATGCAAGTTTATTGCGGACCACACCATTTTCTCAGCGTGTTTACCAGCTTAAAAAAAACACGGAATACTAAGGCTGCATTTGGTGCAGCTCACGTGAAAATCACCTTCGGTACTGTAGCGTGGTAGAGGTACTAGACGAGCGACAACAAGCTTCATGCAACATTGTTCTTTTACTATAGTGCAAAAAGCTGCTCGATAAACACTCTGATTTGACTTATTTGATTAAAAAACATGATAATTTGTCGCCCATGCACTACATTTCAACCCTCCATCATCGGGCTATAGTCTTTTGCTTCATTGTTTCCCGGCACAATCAAACCTGATGTCCTGGAACTATTACCGTTAACTTTTTTTCTTTCGATATAAAGTATGATATTATTTTATGTTCGTGAAACTAAACGTGCAGATCATCATGAGTTAATAAAGGTCTATGGCCCAGGTGTGTATAGCTGGTTGTCCCTATCCTCGTGGCGTACAGTTGGAACTGTCGGCTGTCGCAATTTCAGCACGAAATACAACTCAAAATTCGTTATGCACGCACCATTTGTTTTCTTAGTTCTTATTTCTTAATAATGTCACTGGATAACTACTTCATCAATCAGTTTTGAATTGTCTTAGTATTAAGAACGTGGTGAATTAAAAACCGGCCGAGAAAAGGTTCCAAGAAACAAAGCATCAGACGTTTGAGTTGTGAGGGGCAAAGGTTCCGAATCAGAAGTCGAGTCACGTCTCACGTCAGGGCTGGTGTCAGTTTTTGTACGCTTTTTCAGATTCCCAGAGAAAATTACTACCTGGGTCTTGTTCGTTTCCTGCCCTCTAAAATTTAGCACTATCACATCAAAAAAATCTTATTATTTATGAATATTTCGATCAATTTAATGACAAAACCCTATTGACAGATTGGTGCTAATTTTCGAGATGAATCTAATGAGCTTAATTAATTTAGATTTTATTAAAGTGATGCTACAGATAACTGTCTTCTAATCACGATTTAATTAACCTCATTAGATTCGTCTCGTAAATTAATCTAGGGGTCTGTAATTTATTTTATAATTAAATTTTATTTACTACCTCTAAATAGTAAGATTCTTTTTGATATGACAACTCTAAAATTTAGACCTCAGAAAACGAACAAACCCCATGTTCGAGATGAACTTGCGTGCATCCGGCCTCGTCAGAACTTAGAGACGTCTAAACTTTGTGTAAACAGACGAGACAAATAAATGACAAATTGCTCGTTCGTTCCTTTCTTCTCGGCAGGTACGTACACCTGATGACTTGGTGGCCACTGTCTTTTTTTCTAACCGTGGAGAAGTACTACCGACCCCATTACGTACACAGCAGTTGAGAAGAAAAGCAAATGGCCATCCGGACGAGGTCGTTGCAAGCCTTGAGCGCCGGTCGTCGGCGTCCGTCCAAATAATATCCCGGCTCGTTTCGTTTCCGAAGCAAAGTTCCGGTCCCCGTGTAGTACTGAAAGGGCAAAGGTTACAGTAAAAGAGCAGGGAGGTACGAGAATTCCACTATTAATTCCAGGCAGGAGCGGGAGCACGAATGGTAGATGGAAGGCGCGCGTTGCTTTCGCATGACAAGCTGATGAGTGAGTGTATACATCTCCGAACAAAATACCAACTCGGCGACTCGCGACGCGGGGTGGGAGTGCCTTTTGACTGCAAGAGAAACCTGTTCGATCGTTTCGTTCTAGATGATGATAAGAGCCATTGATTAAAACCTCTCGTCAGGGGCGCTGTGGCACCTTTTTTACAAGTAGGGCGTGGAAACTTCGCGCAAACGGCCAGCGGTGTCGCCGTCAGGAACTACTACTCTCCACAGATAGCACAGTAGCAGAATCTACGACCTGAATCCAGGTAGCTTGTGGCGGAGACGAGACCAAAGGGTTCGGTGGTTGGTGCAAGCGAAAGAGTACTAGTATACTACGACCATGTCTCAATCAATTTCAACCTGCCGGCCGTCGGTAGTGTATGTGACCGGCCGGTTGCCACGAGTTGGTTGTAAACGACGGTGGACGATGTTCAGTTCGAAACTGATGCGCGATACTAGCTAGTCAGTGAACCTCTTGTCCGATCCAGGCGCGTTTCTACCATCTCATCATCGGATTAATTCGAAGCGAGTTTTCCGCGCCACAACGGTAGCAGCGCGCCAGCTGCTCGGTTGCCGGTTTTCCCGGGCAGTGAATGAGTGGCAAGGTAAAAAAAAAAAAAAAAAAGAAACGACGCTGTTTCGACGACCGCCCAGGCCCAGGCGCACGGGAATTCCAGGCGTGAGTGAGCACGTGCCCTGCTTGCTCATTGGCTGCTCGCTGACGCGCTCCGCTTGACCGCGCTCGGCCGTTGCCGCTCCCCGACGACCAAGCCAAAGAGCTTGGATCGCGGCCGCCAAAATTCTACAACGATGCTTCCGTGCCCACAGATTCACGAGCGGCGAGAAAACGGCAAACGCGTTTCGTCACTCGTCTAGTAATCCTCACGGGAGAGAGAGCGCGCAGTCGGATACCACGCAAGTAGAGGGAGAGTAGCCACGCGGTAGCTACTAGCTATCGCTATTGCCTTGCCGGGCCACCTCTCGCAACATGCCACGTCAGCACGACGGTATTTTGTAGCCTGTGATGTGACACGTCACTCTGCGTGTGTGCTGCCGTGACGTAAAACGAGAGCCGAGACAAGTGTGGCGCCCCTTTCGCGAGAGCGGGTAACAAGTGCGCGCTTCGTAGTGAGAAGCCTCTGCTGGATTTCCCACGCCACCCGCCTGTGGATGGCTGGATCCCACCGCCGGCAGCAAAGATCCCGCGCCAACCACCCACGGTCAGCGATGCCGCTTGCTGCCAAGAACAACCATCGCTACGGGTGTACCACGTGACATTGATCTTAATTAATTCGTACCGAGTTGCTTCAAACTTTTATCTAGTAAAGTTTTTCAAGCTACGGCTAACCTAAAAAAAGTAATTAATCTTGTCAGCCGAACTATAACTCTACTAACTGAAATTTAACATCGACCTATCATTTTCACTCTGAAATAATAACTATGTCCATTCCCATCAACCCCTATATGCATTGAATTAGTCTAATTAACTTCATTAGACCAGTTTCAATGAAAGTTTTATGGACACAATTACCTTCATCTAAAAATGTTTGAAACTAGGATAAAACACCCATTTCTCTCAATACATAAATTCATCTATTGTTTTTTCTAGGTTACATGCAGACACAAGTTGTGTAAGTAGGATTTATCTTCACGCAACTCATTTCACCTCTCTCCTCATTAATATACTGCCAGATCATAGAAAATGACTACATGACATTCTATTTATTGTCCATAAAACTCCCACTGAGACTGGCCTTCGATCGTTATTTAACCAAATTAACTGTATTAATTGACACTATAATAATACATTTATATTAAGAAATTTGATGCTTTTAATATTTTAATTAATTCATTTAATTAATTGACAAATAATATATATAATTAATCATTTTTGTACTAAACTGGTTAATAGTTTTCAATTACTAAAGTTTCTCGCTAAACTGAATTAACTAGATGAACCGAATCCCCTGCCATATTTCTCAATTTCTATAAAATGCTCCGTTTTGTGAGAGAAAAAAGTCAGAAATTCAATGAATGGGCTAGAACAAATTTGGAATGCATGTGCGGGATTGGAAAATGAGACTCTTCTTGCTTCCCTTGATTCCAGTTGATTGTCTCCATAAGTTTTGGGTTACACGTATGTTTCTGAGCACACCATGCTAATTTTTAATATGTCTTTATTCTTCATTTAGAGATGTCAAGCTTTAGTGAGTTCTTTCCAAGTTACTACTGGCTAATTCATAAGCATTGGCAACTTCCAACTCCTTGATAAGAGGCGACACTGATGAGATGATGACCAGGAAGGGCATTGCCTCCTGGGGTTTTCAGCACTTAACAGGATAGTTGGACAATGTCCTATACTATCGGATTATTTTATCGAACAACAGAGGCTTGCACACCTCCAATTGTTAGACAAGTCCAAATAGGTCGGACAAAATCCGACTCATCCTCACGCGCATGCGAGCTGCTCTCGCATGGGTCGACCTCCTCTCCGCGTGCGCTAGGCCCTAGGCGCCACGCTTTGCTGCACCCGTGCGAGCCTCCTTCGCTTCGTGCGCTACCGAGCTCCTCTTCTGTCGTGAGCTTGCCAGCGACAGCCCGCACCGCCGCTTGTTTGCCAGCGACAGCCCGCACCGCCGCTTGTGACATCCGCACCTCCTCTTGTGACGCCGTGCGAACTCCGCCTAGGACCTAGCGAACTCTGCCTACATTGGGTAGATTATTGATGAGATGATGGGTAGGAGGGGCATTGCCCCCCTCGCCCCCTCTACATTTTAATCATTTTAATTGAAATTTCACAAATATTTTGGATCATACTAAAATTTTAAAATCTAGATATTTTTATTACGCCAAACTACCATATGTGATAAATATGTTTGTCGAGCTAAATGCATTGGCATAACTAGTGATGACATGTTAGATCTATTCTCCATGGTAGATAGCGTGACAACTAAATTGACCTGACAATCACACGAAATTATTATATGGGCACTTATCTTGAAATATTATCTATTTCGTAATGATACAAAACAGTCATGTCATTTAGATTGGTGTTCTAATTGTTCTTTCTCTCTATTGAAACAAGAAAACAAAGAATTTAATTACCTTGGTATTCTATAGCTAATTGACACAGAGGGACGTAGAAAACCAACATCGAGCGGTATCCATACGATTGTAGGTGTTGTAGAGTAGTTTTTGCCTTCTCTTTTGGGGTTCTATTACATGGCAAACATACTTGCATCACGTAGTATGATATTATTAGTGTATCATCACAATCGAGATAGACACAGCAACTGGCGTTGACGAGACGACTGCAGCTGAGAAGATCTGATCTGATCTGATGAAGCCATGCACGTATAAAATAAACTTGCTAATAACGTCTCAAAAAGCGCTAAGCATGCCCACCGTGACCCGTAAGACTAAAAATAATCATCCGTAACGACTGAGACGAGACAATCGCACATCATGAACGCAATTAATCTCGAGCGCTGACCGAACCGGATTAATCTTGCTGCCCTCATTTGTTTATACTACTAGAATTGTAGTATGAAGCGAATTTTCGGCTCCCGGTAGCGATAGTGGTAGCGCGCATATATTGCTGTTTAGGTGACCGATTTTGCCGAGCCAGGAAGTGTCCCAAAGGTTTAAAGCAATGCTGTTTTGACAATCGTCCACGACCAATTCCAGGCGTGAGCACGTGCCCTGCTCACCACTTTCGCTTTGGCGCGGCGACCGTTGCCGCTGCTGACGCGCTCCGCTTGACCGCCCGACCAAGTGGCCGAAGAAGCCAAAAAGCTTGATCGCAACGGGCAAAGAAGGTCTGCATCGGTGACCATTCCGGCCGGGGCTCTACTAGTCTCGTCGGCGTGAGTCCAGAGATCCGCTGCTCACCTCCTGAGTCCTGACGCGTTTCATCGGCCCCTTCCGCCCGGTGACTCCCAGCACTCCGTGGCCAATCAGTAGAGGGAGCAGTCGGACACCACACAGAGGTGGAGAGTAGCCACACGAGGTCAGAATGGAAAACAAGTGCGCTTCGTTCACACAAAATGGAAAACCTAGTGGATTATTCACTCTGGACGGTTGGATCCTACACGTGCCGGCATCAAATATCCGGCGCCAACCACGGTCAACCTCGCTTGCTGCCAAGAACCATTGCTGTGGTACGGTACTAGTACGTGACAAGAAAACTGAAATGTTTGTAAATCCAGTCAACAACCGAGACGATCTGATGCTGATGGAGCCGTATACAATGTCAGTATAAACTAAACGTATACTACTATAATAACATCTCTCAGGAAACGCTAAACATACGCCCATAGGCTGGAATGAAAATAATCATGAGCGACGATGGAGCAGACAACCACATCGCGAACAATAAATTAAGCAACCTTCTGGATCGCAGACCAAACCAAACGAAACCATGCTGCCAGCATTAGTTTAGTACCAGAACAGTAGGAATCGTGGTGCAGTCTCTTGCATTCCTTTTGGATGGAATTTGAATTTTTAAATAAATTTTGTAAACTGGTTATCAGGTACCGTTGGTCACCAAGATTTTTTTTCAATCCAGAAAGTTTACCTGGCAAATAATAAAACAAGAGAGGTTTTCAAGTCCAAAATAATGACCATTATTTTTCCTCAACTAATGGCCATTAGTTGGATCTAACGGTATAGATTAAATTTTAGGAGTTAATAACTAATGGCCATTAGTAAGGGTAATATTGTCAAAATGATATTATTATAATACAAAAATTCATCATAACTAATAAGTTAGTCAATTTTTACATGAATATGTTATAAAATATTTATTTTAAATTTGATTAATCATCATCATTATTATTGTAGTCAAGTTTTAGTGTATTTAACACAAGTTTGTATGATAAAAAATATTAATTTTTAGAGCAATTACTAAACTACCTTTGAACTAATGGCCATTAGTTGAGGAAAAATAATGGCCATTATTTTGGACCTGAAAACACCCCTAAAACAAAGCTGAAATGCTTCGCATTCGTCTTTGTTCGTTCCAGATCCAATCAGCACGCGACGTTGACGAGACGACAACAACTGAGACGATCTGATTAGATGGATCCATGTACTATATAAACTAAACTCACTAATTCCATCTCAGAAAACGCTAAACATGCCCACCATAAGCCGGAACAAAAACAATCATCCGTGACGGTCGAGAGCAGACAATCACATGACGAACGCAATTAGTAATTAACAAACCTTCTGGAGCGCTGACCGAACCAAATCATGATGCCATCATTAGTTTACCGGTAGAATATTACTTGGTAGAATAGTACTGCACCAGGTCAAAGGCTCGTGGAGCGGTCTCTTAGCATTTCTTTTTCCTAGTTTTATTCCCCTTTTGAACCATGTGAACCCCGGGCAACCTTCCCCGCGCCTTCCCTTCCATACCACTTTAGCACGGCCGCAGTCGTACGAAGCTAATCCAATCAGGTGCCAACGAAGCGATTACAAATTAAATCCTCGGCCGTTCAAAACCTTACGGCTCAGTAGCAGCAGTAGCAACTGCAGTCCACGCAGTCTCAAAAACTGCAGTCCACGCGGCTTGGCGCGCGCGCGTATATCCGTCCACCCACGCGCGCGGAAGCAGCAATTCGCGTTGGGTCCAGCTCCTCCCCTCCACTAATCTGTACGGATATCCGGCCTCTCCCTCCGTTCATGGCCCATGGCGCCGGCGCGGCGGCGCTCCTCGTCGTCCTATGCCTGCGCGCCGCCTTCCTCCCGTCAACGAACGCGGCGGAGTTCACGGTGCTGTCGCAGGGGCAGTCGCTGGGCCCGAACGACACGCTGGTGTCGCCGAACGGCACCTTTGCGCTCACCTTCTTCACCCCGCGCGGCGGCGACCAGAGCCGCCGCTACCTGGGCGTCATGTACACGGGCGCCGCCGAGCAGACCGTGCCCTGGGTGGCCAACCGCGACGCGCCCGTGAGCGCGGCCTCCGCCTACTCCGCCGCCGTCACGGCCTCCGGCGACCTCCAGGTCCTGGAAGGAGACCGCGTCGCCTGGCGCACCAACACGTCCGGGACCAACGCGACGCTCTCCGTCACGGACACCGGCAACGTGGTCCTGGCCGCCGGCGCGGAGTCGCTGTGGGAGGGCTTCGACCACCCCACGGACACGTTCCTCCCCGGGATGCGCATCGCGCTGGACAGGACCGGCGGCGGCGCGGTCACGCGCACGCTGTTCACGTCGTGGCGCGGCTCCGGCGACCCGGCCACGGGCGCGTTCACGCTGGGCCTCGACCCGCGGGGCTCCGCGCAGCTCTACATCTGGAACACGTCGGCGGCGCCCGGCCCCGACGCCACCAACGCCACCGGCAGCAGCGTGTACTGGCGGTCGGGGCAGTGGGCCGGCACCAACTTCGTGGGCGTGCCGTGGCGCTCGCTCTACGTGTACGGGTTCAAGCTCGCCGGCGACCCGTCCACGCCCGCCATGGCCTACACCTTCAACACCTACAACAGCTCGCTGTACCGGTTCACGCTGCACCCCAACGGCACCGAGACGTGCTTCATGCTGCTCGGCGACCGCACCTGGGAGACGGTCTGGTCGCAGCCCACCGTGCCGTGCCAGGCCTACAACATGTGCGGCGCCAACGCGCGCTGCGCCACCGCCCCCGGCAACGGCGACGCCGTCTGCACGTGTTTAACAGGCTTCGAGCCCAGGTCGGCGGCGGAGTTCGGCGCCCGGAACTGGACGCAGGGCTGCGTCCGGAGCGTGCCGCTCGCCTGCGACCAGCAGCACAGCAACGTCAGCGACAAGTTCGCCGACCTCCCCGGCGTCAAGCTGCCGGACTTCGCCACCTGGGGGTCCACGGTGGGCGACGAGGGCGCGTGCAGGGACCTCTGCCTGGCCAACTGCTCCTGCGGCGCCTACAGCTACAGCCAGGGAACCGGCTGCCTCACGTGGGGGCAGGAGCTGCTCGACATCTACCAGTTCGGAGACGGGGAAGGCTACCACCTGCACGTCAAGGTCCCGGCCTCCGTATTACCAGGTACGAACAAATGTCCCCCCCTCAGTTTTTTTTATGCACATTGATTATTAATTCCTGCAGCTGCAGCGATTAGTTTCCTTGTTGCCTACTGAAAGTTGTTAGGAAGGAGGAGTTCTTTAGTTTTCCAGAAAACAAAACAAATAGTATTATTGAGAAAACTACCACATGCATGATTTGCACTGTCGGTCGTTCTAACATAAGACAAAACGACTGGACTAATGGCCAAGCCACTGGCCGGATTTAAGTGTGAATAATGTGGTATTTTAATTTTCTGTCAATGCTAGCCACATTGTCGTTTCGTTGGAAATTCAACAATGATCAGAAGAATGAATGGTTAGGACGCATGGTAAAACAACTATAGCTGTACTAGTATGGAAAGCTGTAGTAAAGCTAATGCAATGTAAACACATCTATGCATGTAAAGTTGTTCGGCCGGGGCAGGTGTTGGGTTCTCTAGTCGATGATCGAAGAAAATTCACCAACATATATACGATGAGGTAGGAGGTTTTGAGATGGTTGCCAATTTCAATTAGTTAACAGCGGCGATGGGTGAAAAGAACTGGTTTATTCTTCTTTTTGAACGATTCAGTTTCACCGTTAGAAAAATCAAAGCTTCCCGTGTGGGTTTATTTTCTGAACTAATAATAATGGCACTTCGGATGAGGGACGTGAGTTTCAGATACTAAAAAAAATCATGGATTATGATTCTTGCATTGCCAAAGTCGCAAAAAAAGAAAAAAAGATTCTTGCATTGGCAGGATTGAATGCGCTGCGATTAATTTCCTACCAGTAGTTGCTTAATGAAAGTTGTTGTGAAGGGACCATTTGTTTTTTCAGAAAACATTGCTAACTACTAGATGCTTTCCTTTTTTACTGAAAGATTCTTAGCTGCCGGTTGTGCTAACAACAGACGAAGCGATGACTAATGCTTGGCCAAGCCACTGGACTGGAGAGTCACTAATATGTTATTTTAGTTTCCTGCCAATGCTAGCTACATTGTCGTTTCGTTGGAAATTCAATGATAATCAGATCAACAAATATTTTAGATATGGTAAAAATAAAATTGTACTATGGAAAGGTGTAGCAAAGCTAATGTAAGCGCACTGCACATGTAAAGTTGTTGGGGGCAGGTGGTGAGGTTTTGGAGTTGACGAGGAAAATTCTACTATGGTGACGGTAGTAGGAGGCCCTAAGCTGGTTATCAATTTTGACTAGTGAACTGCGATGGGTGAAACAACCGGTAACTTAATTGTTTTGAAGGATTCAGTTTCACTTTTAGAAAAATCAAAGCTTCCTTGCCGTGTGAGCTGATTTTTCTGGACTAACAATATCGGTAGTTCAGATGAGGGACATAAGTAAATAAGTTCGAGAGACTAAAAGTCTCAATTTCAAATCCTTTATTTATAGTAGCTATCTTCATTGGAAAATTCGTTGCAACTATATAACAATACATTTGCCGACGCTGACTTGTGCATGTCCCTTTATTTGTTGGATGCTGTCCTGTCAAAACGAACAACATACTTTTCTAATCTTGCAAATTAAAGGTTCCTTGGACAATGACAAATCTTAAAAGATTTCCGTCAACTAGAATATATACGACACGAGGGAAAAGATAATGGCATCTGACGGCTCCACATGAAAAAGACCTAACATTGGTGGTTTAGCTTTTTTTTTGAGCTGTTGGATAACGCCATGCATGAGTTGGATAGTTAGGTTCACCTATATTATATTGCAAGTAACACGCTACGACCCAACCATGCATGTGAAACATACCCTGCTGGTTTGACCCTTTCAAAACAACATTTCTGACCATGCATATACGGTGCCACCTTGTCTGAATGCACGCTCTGATTTTGGATTTGGTCACCTGCAATGCATGCAAACTTCTCACAGAACCATTAGTTGAACATTAAACTATGATTTAGCACTGTTCCTTTGCTTTTGTGTTGCAGATTGCTGATGGGTTTTCCTTTTTCAGACACAGGATCGAAGACAAAGCGGTGGACGACAGTAATCGTTATCGTAGTGATCGTGGTGGTTGCTGTGCTGGCAGCATTCAGCTTTCTCCTGTGGAAATGCCGGAGGAGAATCAAAGGTAGGGGAGCACTTGGTATATATCTCTGACAAACTGAGTACACACAGAGGTCGTTGACTGTAAGCTAATGCTTGTGTGCAGAGAAAATGGGCATCGGTGGTGGCAAGGATCAGAAACGAGCACCGTCGCTGCTGCGTCCGGCGAGGGAACCGACGAGGCAGGATTTCTCGGGGCCGACGACGGCGCAGCCTGATTCGTCCGAGGACGCGGCGGATACGACCGGCGAGAAGTGCGAGCTGCCGGTGTTCCCCTTCGAGACCCTGGCCTTGGCGACGGGCGAGTTCAGCGGCGCGAACAAGCTCGGGGAGGGCGGGTTCGGGCTGGTGTACAAGGGCACGCTGGCCGGGCAGCGGCGAGGAGATCGCGGTGAAGCGGCTGTCGCAGAGCTCCGGGCAGGGGCTGGAGGAGTTCAAGAACGAGGTGATCCTGATCGCGCGGCTGCAGCACCGCAACCTGGTCCGCCTGCTGGGCTGCTGCATCCAGGGCGACGAGAAGATCCTCGTGTACGAGTACATGCCCAACAAGAGCCTGGACGCGTTCCTCTTCGACCCGGCGCAGGCGGGCCCTGCTGGGCTGGCGGGCCCGGGCCCGCGTCATCGAGGGCATCGCCCGGGGCCTGCTGTACCTGCACCGGGACTCGCGGCTCCGCGTGGTTCACCGGGACCTCAAGGCCAGCAACATCCTGCTGGACGCCGAGATGAACCCCAAGATCTCCGACTTCGGCATGGCGCGCATCTTCGGCGGCGAGCAGAACCAGGTGAACACCAACCGCGTCGTGGGCACGCTCGGGTTACATGTCACCGGAGTACGCCATGGAGGGGCTCTTCTCCGTGCGCTCCGACGTGTACAGCTTCGGCATCCTCGTGCTGGAGATCATCTCCGGCCAGAAGAACAGCAGCTTCCACCACATGGAAGGCTCGCTCAACATCGTGGGGTACGCGTGGCAGCTGTGGAGCGCCGACCGGGGCGAGGAGCTCATAGACCCGGCGGTCCGGGACGCGTGCCCGGTCAAGGAGGCGCTGCGGTGCCTGCACCTGGCGCTGCTGTGCGTGCAGGACCACGCCTGCGACCGCCCCGACATCCCCTACGTGATCATGGCACTCGGGAGCGAGACCGCCGTGCTGCCCATGCCCAGGCCGCCCACCTTCACGCTGCAGTGCACGTCGTCGGGGAGGCAAGGGCTGTTTCGGGTCAACGACGACGAGTCCTACTCCGCCTGCGACCTCACCGTCACCGCCATGCAGGGCAGGTAGTTTTGTTACCCACACGGCACGATTTTGTAACTGTGTGCCCATCGATTGATGCGTGCATCAAAAGTTCACATTTGTCACGAAATGTACAGATACAACACTCAACAAGGATACACCGGATAGTTTAGCCTGCCTCTGTATAGAGTGTCTGATTATGCACTTTCCACTGATTTGCTTACCACCCCTCCAAATTTTTTTTGACACATTCCGACTGATTTTTCGACATAAGCGGTGTGTTCGTTTTCGAGTCTAAACTTTATAGCTGCTACATCAAAATGAATCTTATTATTTAAATGAGTATCAAATAAAATTTAATTATAAAATAAATTATATACATCTAGACTAATTTAAGAGACAAATCTAATGAGGTTAATTAAGTCGTGATTAGAAGACTGTTACTGTAGCATCACTTTAACAAAACATAGATTAATTAAGCTCATTAGATTCATCTAAAAAATTAGCATCAATCTGTCAATAGAGTTTTATCATTAAATTGATCGAAATATTCATAAATAGTCTGTCTGTCTTTCGACTGATTACTCCTCAATTTTTAGGTTGAAACGAAGTGCCACAACCTCTCTGATTTCTGGCCCGTAACGTCCACTACTACTTTGTTAATTAATGGGTCTGTAGTACTATGACCCGGACACCCGATTAAGGCAGAAACCCCTTTGCCTATTAGTCGTTGGGCTTTGTTTTGTGGGCTCTAAATAGGCGAAAATACAATCTCAGGGCTTTGGGATACCATATTTTTGGGACTTCAAAAACAGAAAAAGAGAGAGAGAGGTTGCTTAAGACTGAATTAATAAAGAGTGAGATGATCTCCTACAGATGGCATTTTACTTTTAAAGATCTGAGTTTTTTTTCTCTGAAAGCACTCTTCTATGTGTTTCCAATCAGCATTGACTAACCTTCTGTGGTGCATCAGAATCCCCAAAAATATATAAAAGGGAGGGCACAAGCTCACATCCAAAAATTTGAGAATATATATGTTCAAAATTTGACGCTTCCCTATAACCTGCTCGATCCATCTGCACCACTAGAGGGGATTCAGGCAAGACCTAAGGCTTGTCAACAAAATGTCATGTTATGAGAGCAACACACATTTCTCGGCGATCAGCGTGTTCTTGTGGCCTTTAACTAGCATTTGGTCGAAAAAGATACGAAATTGCGCTCCGTATATCATTAATTGTTAGAACAAGTCCTAAACACACCCCCTGTCAAAATACTAGCATGCGCGCTACCTGCCTTGCAGCGCGGTCACGGTGAGGCCGCAGGCGGAGTAGGACTCGTTGGCCTGCTTGTCTCGGAAGAGTCCGTCCCATTCTGACGACACGCACTGCAGCGAGAACATCGGCGGCTTGGGCATCGGCAGCACGGCGCTGTCGCTTCCCAGGGCCATCACCACGTATGGGATCTCCGGGCGGTCGCCCGCGTGGTCCTGCACGCACAGCAGCGCCAGGTGCAGGCACCGCAGCGCCTCCCTCACCGGGCACGCGTCCCGGACCGCTGGGTCTATGAGCTGCTCGCCCTTGTCGGCGCTCCACAGCTGCCACGCGTATCCGATGATGTTGAGCGAGCCTTCCATGTGGTGGAAGCTGCTGTTCCTCTGGCCGGAGATGATCTCCAGCACGAGGATGCCGAAGCTGTACACGTCGGAGCGCACGGAGAAGAGCCCCTCCATGGCGTACTCCGGTGACATGTAACCCGAGCGTGCCCACGACGCGGTTCGTGTTGACCTGGTTCTGCTCGCCGCCGAAGATGCGCGCCATGCCGAAGTCGGAGATCTTGGGGTTCATCTCGGCGTCCAGGAGGATGTTGCTGGCCTTGAGGTCGCGGTGCACGACGCGGAGCCGCGAGTCCCGGTGCAGGTACAGCAGGCCCCGGGCGATGCCCTCGATGATATGGAGCCGTGTATTCCAGTCCAGCAACGCTCGCATGTCCGGATCGAAGAGGAAGGCGTCCAGGCTCTTCTTGGGCATGTACTCGTACACCAGGACCTTCTCCTCGCCCTGGATGCAGCACCCAAGCAGCTTGACCAGGTTGCGGTGCTGCAGCTTGGCTATCAGTATCACCTCGTTCTTCAACTCCTCCAGTCCCTGGCCGGAGCTTCGCGACAGCCGCTTCACCGCAATCTTTTCACCGCCGGGAAGAGTTCCCTGCAAAGGAATTCATCCAGGACCCGGACTTAATTATTAGCACATTTTTTTGGGACAAGTTATGCGCTTTTGTCGTACCTTGTAGACGCTGCCAAAGCCTCCCTCCCCGAGCTTGTTGCCGCTGTTGAAGTCGCCGGTGGCCGCCGCTAAGGTTCTGAAGGCAAACACTGGCAGCTCCCACTTCTGGCCGTTCTCTGCTTCTCCAATACTAGATTGGTTTGGTCCTAAGAAATCCCAAGCTTCCCTACCTTGGAAGCAGTGAGGGTAGTCTTTTCTGTTCCCTGCCACCAATGCCAAGTTTCTCTGCGCGAGGTGAATAAACCAGCTTGTCATATAGACAGCTCATGCATGGTGAACTCAGCGTAAAACTATCTAAGAATAATGGGACATTTTTCATTTTGTCTTAGATATGATCTTTTATCCTCACCTTTGATTCTTCTCCTGCACTTCCAGAGGAGGAAGCTGATGAATGCTGCCACGACAATGACTGCAATAACGAAAAAGGTAGCACGCCGTCGCTTTGTTTCGGTGGTCGTTTCTGAGCAGATAAAAAAATATTAGCAACATGCAATTTTCAGGTTCATGAAATCGTTAAAAGTTGAATTACATATAAGTTTCACGAGAACTGTGCATACATCTGCTGCCTGCTAATAAAATCTGTGCATGTATTCAGACAACATACAAAAGTTGGAAAATGCTTCGCCCGTTCCAATTATTATTTGTACAACTGCATGTTACAGCCAGAAATCTAATGAGTTTAGAACCAAGTGAACTGGATCAGAATGAAAGTGAATTAAAACATTGATACTCCATGCATAACATGGAGCCGTATAAATGGTCCAATATATGTCAGTACTCTTTAAAAATATCACCACGTGCTCATGGCTTTGTCCAACTGCTCATAAAATGGAATGAACTAGATTAGGAATTGGTTTGGCTTAAACCGATTTGGGCTGTCTGGATGCACACAAAATTGGCATTGGAACGAACAACAGCTTCCATGGAATTCGAGGTTTAATTTTGTGATATAGTGTGGATGTTGTTGAAAAACACCACCCATAGCTTAATTTACCACCATGATTGTCGATTGTTGCGACGGAAGGACCCTTCCTCTCTCCCCAGCTCCTCGCTGCTAGCTACTCCTGCCCCGGTGACCACCACCTGCCCCTCTCCGGTGGCGCCTCTCCGAGCCGTTCCCTCCCCCTCATG
>JAUNZO010002068.1:0-39269 GCA_031894775.1 Chloris gayana
AAAGGGAAATAGAATCTTCAACCTAGTGAAAATTTTGTAATATCTACCAAATTCATCCTTTGGATGTAGATACTGGGATATATCCATTTGGTTGATGAAATATAACTCCATTTTTAACAAAAGAAAAATGTCCCAAACTTAACACTGGATTCTAATGGCATCGACAGGTTCCTAGAGGAGTTAAATACCTAATCCTCATCGCATAAGTACTGGTATTTTTGTATTTCTATTAGAAAAGAACTAACGACAGTTTCACCATTTGTCAGTATTTGAAGTTCTGTGACAACATCTGACAGCAAATTTTGCTACTACAGGGCATTGATCTTAGTGCGCCTAGTCGCCGTCGTCCTATTCTTCATCTGGCGCATCAGGCACAACGACTCCAATGTAATGTGGTTCTGGACACTATCTGTGGTCGGGGACGCCTGGTTCGGTTTCTCCTGGCTCCTCAATCAGCTCCCGAAATTCAACCCCATCAAGAGCATACCTGACCTTGATGCCCTCAGGCGCCATTATGACCTCCCTGACGGAACCTCGAAGCTTCCTGGAATTGATGTCTTCGTCACCACGGCTGACCCTGTTAATGAGCCGATACTCTGCACCATGAACTCAGTCCTCTCCATCCTTGCTGCTGACTATCCGGTTGACAGATACGCTTGCTATGTCTCGGATGACAGCGGCTCATTGATCCTTTACGAAGCATTGGTTGAGACTGCTAACTTTGCAGCTCTGTGGGTTCCATTCTGCCACAAACATTGCATTGAACCAAGAGCACCAGAGAGCTATTTCGGGTTGGAACTGCTGAAACAGACTGAGTATGGACCTGAGGGGTTCATGAATGACTACAAGAGGGTGAAGATGGAGTACAATGATTTCAAGATGCGCTTGGATAATCTCTCTGATGCTATCCGCAAGCGATCAGATGAGTACAACAGCACGAGGACTTCAGATGGAGATGCAGAGGCTACTTGGATGGCCAATGGGACACAATGGCCAGGCACATGGATTGATCCAACTGAAAATCACAGAAAAGGACACCATGCTGGAATCGTTAAGGTATATCAGAAGTTCACTTTATAGTCATTTATTTTCTGATAAGCACATAATAATAAGGGAAACCCTCTGACTATCGTTTCACAGATATTTAGCTTATATTTAGCCTTGTAGATACCTACAACAAACTTTCCCATTGATTCCTTAATTCTTTTAACAGGTTGTGCTGGATCATCCAAGCCGTGGGCATCATTATTGTCCAGAAGTGAATTACGGAAACAATCACAACATCAGCACCACAGATGTTCGCGTACCTATGCTTGTGTATGTCTCCCGTGAAAAGAATCCAAGCTACGACCACAATCAGAAGGCGGGTGCCCTGAATGCACAACTGAGAGTCTCTGCGCTACTCTCCAATGCACAATTCATCATCAACTTTGACTGCGACCACTACATAAAAAATTCTGAAGCTCTGCGTGCAGCTGTCTGCTTCATGCTAGACCAACGGGAAGGTGATAATACTGCCTTTGTTCAGTTTCCCCAGCGCTTTGACAATGTTGACCCCTCAGACCGGTATGGCAACCACAACCGTGTCTTCTTTGACGGGACAATGCTTGCCCTTAATGGCTTGCAAGGGCCATCTTATCTTGGCACTGGATGCATGTTCCTTCGCATAGCACTCTATGGAATTGATCCACCTCATTGCAGACCAGACAACATAGCAGCTAAATCTAACAAGTATGGAAAGTCCAATGCCTTCCTAGACTCTGTCACACAAGGAATAAAGCAAGAAAGGTCAATCACACCGCCACCGCTTGATGACGCAATTGTTGCTGAGATGGCGATGGTTGTGACTGCATCATATGATAAAGGAACTGACTGGGGTAAGGGTGTTGGGTACATCTATGATATAGCAACAGAAGACATAGTGACAGGATTTCGCATCCATGGGCAAGGATGGCGCTCCATGTACTGTACAATGGAGCATGAAGCATTTTGCGGCACCGCACCGATCAACCTAACTGAGCGCCTCCACCAAATTGTTCGCTGGTCTGGTGGGTCCTTAGAGATGTTCTTCTCCCACAACAACCCACTCATCGGTGGCCAGAGGGTCCAACTCCTTCAGCGTGTCTCCTACCTCAACATGACAATCTACCCAGTCACATCAGTCTTCATTCTGCTATATGCTCTCTGCCCAGTTATGTGGCTCATCCCCCATGAAGTACACATCCAGAGACCATTCACCATATATGTGGTGTACCTTCTCATAATTATCATGATGATCCACATAATCGGCTGGCTCGAGATAAAATGGGCAGGCGTCACATGGATGGACTACTGGCGCAATGAGCAGTTCTTCATGATTGGCTCAACGAGTGCATACCCAGCGGCAGTGCTGCACATGGTGAAGAAACTGCTCACCAAAAAGGATATCCACTTCAGGGTCACTTCCAAGCAAACAACCGCTGACACCAATGACAAGTTTGCTGACTTGTATGAAATGCGATGGGTGCCCATGCTGATCCCAACATTGTTTGTTTTGGTTGCTAATGTTGGCGCTGTTGGTGTGGCCATGGGCAAGGCAGTGGTGTATATGGGAGTATGGACAATGGCACAGAAGAAGCACGCAGGGCTTGGCCTCCTGTTCAATGTGTGGATCATGGTGCTCCTTCACCCATTTGCGCTGGCAATCATTGGTCGGTTGGCAAAGAGACCAATCATCCTTATGGCTTTGCTTCCACTAGTCTTTGCAGTTGTGGCCATGATTTATGTGGCTCTACATATCTTACTGTCTAACGTTATTCCAATCTAGGTGACATAATACAAGAACTGTGGTAACATTCAGCTTGTGCAGTAAACATGGAACCAATTATTTTCCAATATACCGATAAAAAATTTGCATTTTCATTTTGGTCCTATACAACCAATTTCATTTTCAATTGGGCAATGGAATTGTAAATATGGGTTTTCTACATACTAGGCAAACCATTTGCACCTATTAAAGATGCTATAAGTTAGAAGTGGCGTTTTAGACACATATTTCACTCACCTTTTGATCTCTGATAAAATAGAAATTAATCCTTTTTTCTTTTCCTTTTTGTAAATTTAGGGACGTTGCACCACAAAGTATTCTACATTTCATGGAACAAACACACACGCAACCTCAGTAGCATTTCATCGAACACTTGTCGAACATACGACAACAGGAGCACCCTAGACAAGCAAATTAGTTAATTTCTTCAAAACAGATTGATACAGAGGAAAACGTAAGCTTACATGCGGGAAGGACAGGCTTGCTGAGGCGCCGAAGGCACAGAAGCTGACGGTGACAGCTTTGCCGGAGAGCAACAACAGCAGTCGCCATCCGCGTGCAAGAGGGCTTCGGTTGCCCTTGCCTAGTGCCCCACTGCCCCTCGGTCTTGCATACAGCTTGCTGGGCTTTAGCGAACTCAGATAATGCACGGATATAAATGGGCCGACAACCAAAGCGGCCGGAGTGTTTTATTATTATTATTATTATTTGCCTCCTTTTATAAACACATGGCTCGTATATGCACACGAGTACTCAACTATATGAACACACTATACACATCCCACCTATAGGAGCATCATCGAAAAAACGATCCAGCTTGATTTTGATATCCTCACAGCCACCTCAATGGCGTTATTTACACTAAAAGAATTATCCATAAATAATATGATAAAGTCCACTTTACTCCTTCCAAACATGATCAATGTCCAGATAACCTCCTAAACGTTTGTTTGGTTTGTTTTGCCCCTCTTATTCCTGAAATTAAATCATGTTACACCTTTAATTAGTATTATAATCCCAATTTGCTGAGCAAACTGGGATTAAGTTGAGATTACAATATTCATGTCACATTTGTGATTTGAATGTGGGGAGCTAAGGTATGTGTTTTCCTTTTCTTTCAGAAGAAGAGAAGCGTTTAGGTCTGTTGCTCTCATGCAAATTATCTACTCCATTCTTTTCTTTTCTATTCTACTTTGGCTAAGAGATTCTCCTGGCTTCTTTACAAGGTGTGTATTTCTATCAAAGATTCATTTTTCACTTAAAAAATGTAGGATCTTTTACTTCTCACGATATTTGGTAATCCATTCTAATGACCTGTGTTTGCTACAATATCATGCAAAACTATAAGAAGTCAAAAAATTAAGAGAAAAATTCAATGGATCCAGAAATACAACATCTAGAGAATTGCATAAAGGAAAATGTAAGTGCTATTCGGGATGAAAAATTAAATCGTGTTTTTTCCTCCAAATGTGAGTGGGCTAGAAACTGTGATGTCCTGCCATGCAGTGGTTTTTAAGTTTGATGGAGTGTTCTCAGGAGCAACAAGATCTGATTCAGTGCAGCCTCTCAAGTCCTTTGGTCAGTGCAGAGTTCTGTGCTTTCCAGCTGAATTTGAGAGAAATAATGTGGTTTGTCCAACGAGGGTTGATGAAGCAGGTAGTAAAAGAAAGAGAAAAATCTAGATTTCACGGCAACATGGTAATTCTATGCCGTTACCGATAAAAGGGCTGTGGAAAGGTGGAGTCCTCAAGCGACAGAGTGAAAGTCAATGTTGACAGTGCTCGAGTATTTGAGACAGATGTTTAGTTGAGAAAGACGCCTGCGTGCGCTGTTGATCTCATCAACAATGATTGTAGTACGTCTCCAGTTTAAGAATTAAATCTCTCGTTTACCCCTACAAGAAATTGCACTGACGTTTTCTGACCGCCTTGAATAATTCCGACAGATACTGACTGGTCAAACGTATAGATTTCGGTAGACGACAATTTCCAAGCAACAAACACGAGTGCACGAGTTACATTTCTTTTTAAAACCATTCTTCATGCCAATACTTCCCACAAATTTCTTGTTTGTTCAAAGAAACGAAGAGACCAAAAAAGAAAAATAGCACTAGTAAAATATCAACTGGCTAGCTGGTTGCTTACCGGAGGCAGGCTTGCGGCGCTTGCTGCTGATCTCACGAATGCTAGTGCCACTGAGAGTTGGGCTGTCCGCCACTGGGAGCGCCATCCTTTGACCCGCGCCCTTTTCCCTTAACGCCTCTTAGCGGAAGTCTCGTGGTATTCTTCTGAACTTTTCGCAGCCATAGGAAGTCAGGAACAGCAGCAGAAAGGCATATATACAACGGCATTCGTAGACCAGATTGGGTGATAGACAACTTGTGACCTAGTCAATTGCACCTGGTTCTGCCACAGGGTAAACATGCAACATCACTGCGTTCACCCGTGCCTTTCTGTCCAGCTGAGATTCTGATCTGAAATGGAGGTATGCAGTAACATCAGAGCGCTGTCACTTAAGGCCATAGCGTACAAGTTTTTACAAAGATGTCATTCGTGTTGAAAAACGCAAATTGATAACCTTTAATTTATTCGCCAGGTGACTTTCTGGCCCATTGTATTTGATAGGTCGTCGTCCGAACTCGGCGATGATCATCTATCCCTGTAGCCCGCTAACCTGAACAAAAAAAGCATACATCAACGCGGCGGCTACCAGTTGTTGTTGTATTTTGACCATGCAGTTAACACCGAAAACGAATACCGATGCCTCCCACAAGCCTCCACTCCTCTCCTTTCCGCCTCTTTCAGCATATGCCTATACGGCTAAACCTATATAACGGCATAGTGCCCGTTCGGCAAAGCACCACCTAGGCACAAACAAGGAGGTTAGCCATGGCCGCGGCCGTGACTCGCAGGATCCATACCAGCCTCCACGTAGAGCCTAGTATTAATGGCATTGGCAATGGGGAGAGCCCGCGCAACAATGCAGCAGCGGACTCGCCCATGGCCAAGCGGATCGGCGACACCAAGGACAATGATGTCTGGGAGTCTGTCGAGGAAGGAGAGGTGTCGGGAGCCGGAGCTGGGAACAGCAGCCGTGTGGTGCTGTTCCGAACACTGAAAGTCAAGGGCAGCATCCTACATCCTTACAGGTCTGGCAGCTAATGAAGTTGAACGATATGAATTCTAAAGATCAAATTCGTGTGAGTTCTACTGTGTCTTGAGTGTGAGTTCTTCTAGTGTCCATATATATGCTAATAATAATGGGTTTATATATCCGCCATGCGTCAGGTTCTTGATTCTTGTGCGATTGATCGCCATCATCGCGTTCTTCATATGGCGCATCAAGCACAAAAACCAGGACGGTGTGTGGCTCTGGTTCATGTCCATGGTTGGGGACGTCTGGTTCGGCTTCTCGTGGCTCCTGAACCAGCTCCCCAAGCTCAACCCCATCAAGCGTGTTCCAGACCTCACCGCCATCAGAGATCAATTTGATTCCTCCAAGCTTCCAGGCATCGATGTCTTCGTCACCACCGTCGACCCGGTGGATGAGCCTATATTGTACACGGTGAACTCCATTCTCTCAATCCTTGCCACTGACTACCCAGTGGAGAAGTACGCCTGCTATCTTTCGGATGATGGCGGGTCGTTGATCCACTATGAGGCAATGTTTGAGGTTGCAAAATTTGCTGAGCTATGGGTCCCTTTTTGCCGAAAGCACAGAATAGAGCCAAGAGCACCAGAGAACTACTTTGGTATGAAGAGGCAACCATACATGGGAACTGTGCAAGAAGAATTCAAGGGTGACCACAGGAGAGTGCGCAGAGAATATGAAGAATTCAAGGTGAGGATAGAATCCCTTTTTACAACTATTCACCAAAGATCTGAGGCTTACAATATCAAGAATGGCAAAGAACATGGTAACAAAGCAACTTGGATGGCTGATGGGACACAGTGGCCTGGCACGTGGATGGAGCCAGCAGAGAACCATAGAAAAGGACATCATGCTGGAATTGTTAAGGTATGACCTACACCCTTTAGTAACTCTTTTTTTAACAGTTTATCAACAAGAAGTTAGCTGCTGACATGCTCTTTGACAGGTCGTACTAAATCATCCAAGCTACAGACCACAACTTGGATTGCCAGCAAGCATTGACAACCCCTTTGACTTTAGCAACATTGACATACGCCTTCCCATGCTTGTCTACTTGTCCCGTGAGAAGTGTCCTGGCTATAACCACCAAAAGAAGGCCGGTGCCATGAATGTGATGCTTCGTGTCTCTGCCTTGCTCTCCAATGCACCCTTTGTCATCAACTTTGATTGCGATCACTACATTAACAACTCACAAGCTTTTCATGGCACCATATGCTTTATGCTGGACCCAAGTTTTGGCCAAAATACAGCTTTTGTCCAATTTCCTCAACGTTTTGATGATGTCGATCCTACAGATCGTTATGCCAATCATAACCGAGTCTTCTTTGATGGTACCATGCTCTCCCTCAATGGTCTACAAGGTCCCTCCTACCTTGGCACCGGTTGTATGTTCCGCCGTGTTGCACTGTATGGTATGGAACCAGCACGATGGAGAGCAGATAACATCAAGGTAACAGATAAGATAAAAGAATTTGGTAAATCTACATTATTCATGGACTCAATGCTAGATGCTGCAAACCAAGAACGGTCTATCATACCCGTGTTATTTGAAGAGTCAATCAACAATGAGCTGACAACCTTGATGACTTGTGCTTATGAGGATGGCACTTCATGGGGAAGGGATGTTGGGTGGGTGTACAACATCGCAACAGAGGATGTTGTGACTGGATTTCGCATGCATCGTCAAGGATGGCGCTCCATGTATTGTTCAATGGAACCAGCTGCATTCCGTGGCACTGCCCCAATCAACCTCACTGAACGTCTCCTCCAAATATTAAGATGGTCAGGAGGTTCTCTTGAGATGTTCTTCTCCCATAGCAATGCATTCCTTGCAGGTCCCAGGATGCACCCCCTACAGCGGATTGCATACCTGAACATGTCAACTTATCCAATCGTCACGGTATTCATCCTAGCCTACAATCTCTTTCCAGTGATGTGGCTTATCTCCGAGCAATTTTACATACAAAGACCATTCAGCACATACATCCTCTACCTCATCACAATCATTGCAATGATCCACGTGATTGGCATGTTTGAAGTAAAATGGGCAAGCATCACCTTGCTGGACTGGTGCCGCAACGAACAGTTCTACATGATCGGCTCGACGGGTGTGTATCCAACAGCAGTTTTGTACATGGTACTGAAACTTATTACAGGGAAGGGGATATATTTCAGGCTCACCTCGAAGCAGACAGAGGCTTCCTCCAATGACAAGTTTGCAGATTTATATGTGGTAAGGTGGGTGCCATTGCTAATCCCAACGATTGCAGTTCTGGTTGTGAATGTCGCAGCTGTTGGACTGGCAGTTGGCAAGGCAGCAACCTGGGGTTGGTTCACAGAGCAGGCACAGCACGCTTTGCTTGGAATGGTGTTCAATGTGTGGATTTTAGTGCTTCTCTACCCGTTTGCACTTGGGATTATGGGACAGTGGGGAAAGAAACCTGTAGTTTTATTTATTATCCTAGTAATGGCTATTGGTGCAGTCACGGTCATATATGTCGCCTTCCATGCTGCGTACCAGACAACATGGTCAGAAATTGCAAGTTCTGTTAGTAACGCAAAATCAATGACCGGGTCATCTGGGTAGATATGGTCCATTTTTGTAATGGTACTGAACACTCGGTTCAATAATTTGGATGCTTATTAGCTCTGTTGTTATCTCAAGTAAGAGTTGTAATCATCCAACCAAGATGTTGACAAGAAAGTAGTCAAGACTTTTTTGGCTCTCTTACTGTATTCTATTCTAACTTATGTATTTGTGGTATGAAACCAAACCAGACCAACAGGACAACATCCAGTACCATCCGTTTCAATCCTTGAGTTCTAAGTGCTTACCAAATTAATCAAACAGTGAATCTCATGATTAAAATGTGAGCTTTAGTTGTTTCAGTAGTGTCTCGCAAGCAATGAAATAAGGGATCCTCTGATAAGATGGCATCAGCTTGTTCTAGAGCCCTTTGTAGAAAGAACTAAATAAAACAGGAATATAGCCCCAAGAAAACAGTCACAAAGCGACAAATACTTTGATGACCATAGCGTGATACAGGAAGTGAAGGAAAACATTGACTACACAAGATAAACTTCTGTAAGATCTTCCAAACATTTTAGTAGTGTTCAAGTTTTTTTTTTTTTTTTTTGTAAACGCAGGAGAACTGCGCTTCATTGCAATTAGAGACGAAAAAGAAGGGTCCCCTACATGTTCCTCATTCATATGGGGACCAAAACAGAAATCTAAATTAATGCTAGCACCATATCTGAAGTAATGGTATTTGAACCATGAAAGAATCTAGATATCTGGTGTAATTTCAGTATGATTCACTTTTTCAAATTATGGCTTTATGAAACTTATTGCAGGCCAACAAAAGATAAAGTGCACGATTTGATGGTGTTTCTGGAACAAAATGCATAGGGATGACATTTAAAGGTAAAGCATCTACGCGAGATTTAAAATCAGGGCGTCAGGCAAAATAACTTGTACAGAACTGGGGCAACGCTGTAAGAATTATCACATCACTTACCGTACAGCTCAAGCAGATGTGGGATGAGCATGGAAGACCTCGTGTATTTGAAGGGTTCGCAAGGCAGATCCCTTCTGATCTTCACTTCAGAGCCTGAGTTCATCCTGCGGGCCAAAAATTCCTTGACAAATGTTGAAATGCCAACCGTTTCAGAGAAAACAACAAACAGCCTGTGCGCATTGGTACACCAAAATGAGAGGGAGGCATCACCATTTTGTTGCTGGCAGAAGAGCCAAGACGACAGATGTAATCCAAGAGCGAGAGAGTACTGCAGTGTCTTCCATGTCGTAGGATGCGCAGCCGCTACAGGAGCGGCATGAGGAGCCGGGCAGACGAACGATAGGGAAGCGCGAAAGGCGGTACAGCCCGGAGCGGAACTGATGTACCCTGTGTGCCGACGGAATGCCTTTACGGCACAGAGACGTGCGGCCGCCGGTTGAGCTGGTGAGCGACGTCGCCACTGGTGGCGAAGTGGCGTGGGAGGATTCGAGAGCGGCCGGCTGGAACCATGGTTACCGAGGCGAATTGAGGGAGCGGTTGGCGAGATGCCGACGAAGTGGATCATGGGCGGCAGAGGGGTTCTCTCTCGGCCTGCGGCGGAGGAGGGGCCGAGGCTGGAGAGGAGCTGCCGGAGCCGGCGGCCGGCGGCGGCGCTCTCACTGACGACGAAAGGCGGGCGGCGCATCGACCAAATTCCCTTACGGGCCTGAAACCGCAGGCGCCTTGGAGTAACTGGGCCTCAGCTTGGCCCAGTGCACCGGAGACATCTGATCCAACCCACTTCGTGCCCCAGGCCCGGTCGTTGAATCAAATACCGGTCGGCGCGCGATCCTGATAGCTGCGGACTGCGGTCCTGCGAATTTTTTTTTATTTTAACCTTTTCTTTTTTAATATTTTAATAATGACCCGGTCAGAACTAAATTTCCAAGTTCTGACCCTTTTGGTCACGCCGCTCAGGATGGCGCGTCCGGACAGTACCGACGCGCCGTGCATGGTGGCGCGACCGGGTGCCACGTCGGACCGCGGGCCTCGCACGGACGGGCTTCGCCGGCGTTGACCCGAGCTCGTCGCGCCAGGATACTTGGCGCGTCCATTGCGCGGTCGCGCCCATCGGGTCGGCGCGACCCATCCGGTACTTAGCAGCGGCCCGGCTTTCTTCCTTCTCCCTCCTCTCTTCTTTTCCCCCAACCCGAACGGGTACCGCCGCCGCCTCCGTCGCCGCCCCCGCCGTCTCCCTCGAAATCCGGGCGGCGCATTGCGGGGAGGCTCCCAAACTTCGCGGGATTCATCCCTAGAGGTAGCTCCTTCACTTCATCCGTCTCTTTTGCTCCATAAACTAGATTTTGCTAGTGTTTCATGCATTAGGGTTTAGGTTATCATTTTAGCTAGCATTTTGGATTTTGGACGAATCGTATAATATTTGAGTGCATGTATCGGTAGCCTGTTTTTGTCTTAGGATTCTGTTACGTAAATTTTTGTATGCATGTGAATGTGTAGCTATGTTTTTGTAATGTAGATTGTTTAGTGTATAATGGTTGTATAGTTTTTTTTCGATATTGTAGGTGCTGTATAAGTTAAGCTGAGGTTGAAACTTTGATTCCACTAATTTAGGCATACACGACATTGCTTGTAGGTATAAGTTATTTACAGCATTGCACTTAGTAATGAATGAATGGCAAGGTTTTATTTGCAAAGCTAGATACGATTAGACATTGGTTTTGTTGCAGGAGTCTGTGAGTTTTTTTCCTTCCGTAGATGGATCGGGTTATTCGGTTGTTTACCGGAGGGATAATTAATGAGAGTTACGAGTTTGTTGGTATGAAAGAGCAAGTTCTTACTTTTTCAAGAGCACCGGACTATGTTGATGTTGTTGGTAGAGTAAGAATGGCAGTGGGGTTAGATAGTGAAATAAAGTTGCGAGGAAGGTTTGATGCCGGTGCTTGGTGGTAGGGCTCACTATGTCGTTCTAGATTTGTCATCCGACGATGATTGGAGGTTGTATAAGGACCGCTTGCGTGATAGTGCAATTAAATGTGCCGAGTTGGTTGCTGATGTTTTGTCCAATAATACTACCACCCAACGGCAGTTGTCTCTCGTGGAAGATAGTATCACCCAAGAGGAACCTCAATCTCCTGTGGATGCAATTCCATGTTCCGTGCCATGTTCCGATAATGCTCAAGTGGTACATGTTGGCGGTGTTCCGGAAGTTGGTAATATGGTAGAGTGGCAGAACAGTGGAGATCCTTCTATGGCGGATCGAATGGCACGAATGAACTCGAACTTTATGATTTAGCGATAACGAATAATGATTTCCCCGATGACTCATTCAACGGGGAGGCAAGTGATGATGGTTCGAGAAGATGATGAAGATTTCAACGGGGAGGCAAGTGATGATTGTTTAGAAGCCGATGAGGATTATAGTAGTGAAGATGCAGAAAGTGGCGACGATGACGGTAGTCTAGGTCAATCGAGAGGAGGAATGTGGTGGTCAAGGACAAGGAGTTGAGGATGATGGTATCTTCGAAGATGATGATGGTACCGGTGACGAGGTCCATCCGCAACATCATGGCATGGTTTATGATGTTGATGAGAACGGTGCGGTAGAAATTAAATGGAAAGCCAAGTACAGCCGAGCGGAGTTGAGAGCGATGAAGAGGATGCATGTTACTCTTCCCAAAGCTCCGAATCACATGGACATAAGCCGTATCGGACATGCTATATGTGATAACGGTGTTATCTCCGGAGAAGGCGTACATGATCCTAAGCAACCCATAATTCGAAAGGGTATGATATTTGATTCTATTGAGGAGGTCAAATTTTTCTTCCAAGATTATGCGGTCCGTCATCACCGTCCGTACTATGTGGCAAAGTCGAATAAGGAAGTACTGTACACAATACGTTGCCAGAGAGCTAGGTGTACTTGGGGTGTTTGGGTTAGAAAGTTGAAAATTGAAGATGAAAGGTGGAAGGTGACAAATGTGAAGCAACCTCATACTTGTGGTTCGGCACATGTTGAACAAGCCCACTCGCGAGTGTACCGCGAGGTACCTTGGCCAACGTATTATTGGCATTGTTTGGGCCGATGCTGATGTTACCGTTGCATCTCTCATAGAGTCCATACATAGCATCACAAATTATCGGGTGAAGTATGGCAAAGCTTGGCGTGCTAAGCAACATGCTATGGGAAAATTATGGGGAGGTTGGAAAGAGTCGTATGCTCGGGTTCCGAAGCTATTAAATGCAATTAATCATTTCAATCCTGGGACCACATATTGTGTCGATACGGGTGGCCGCACCATACTCGACAAGGATGGTACCTACAAGCCTGTTATGAAACGTGTCTTCCGGTGCTTTCCGCGAGTGTGTGGAGGCATTTAAGCATTGTAGACCGGTCATGACTGTTGATGCAACCTTTTGA
This sequence comes from Chloris gayana, assembly GCA_031894775.1. Classification (NCBI taxonomy): domain Eukaryota; kingdom Viridiplantae; phylum Streptophyta; class Magnoliopsida; order Poales; family Poaceae; genus Chloris; species Chloris gayana. The sequence goes on from JAUNZO010002068.1 coordinate 12,893, forward strand.
CTGGAAAATACAAGGCCACATTGATGATCGCAATAGGCATATCAGCTGATGATCAATTGTTGCCAATTGCCTTTGCAATCACGGAAGGTGAGAACAACGAGAGTTGGTCATGGTTCATTACACGTGTTCGTCGACATGTTCTGGGCCATGGCAGGATTGTATGCATGATATCGGACGGACATCGTGGTTTGTTAAATGCTGCGAAAGAACATATGGATGGATATCCACCGCTTGTACATAGGTGGTGTATGCGGCACTTTGCTGCCAACATATGGAGGAAACAGATCCAAGTAAGGAGGTGATAAAGAGACTGAAAATCTTATGCAATTGCAAGGAGGAGAAGAAATTTTACCACAAATTGAATGAACTAGAGAAAATACTAAACGATGATGCAAAGGCATGGTTACGTGAACAAATGCCGGAGAAAGAGAAATGGGCATTGGCTTTTGATTCATCTGGATTTAGATATGGAACAATGACAACCAATGGGTCGAGAGACATTTAATAATGTGCTAAAAGCGATTCGTTCCATGCCGGTTGCCGGAATTGTGGAGTATACATTCTACAAATGCAACTACTATTTTGTTAGTAGATGGAAGGTGGCACGTGATGCCCTCAATGATCCAGGGATTTGGGCTAAACCTGCAGCAACTCACATTGACACCGAAGGTGACATTTCATCAAACGAAGTTGCAACCCTACATGAACCAACAAAATATGTTTATGCGGTTAGAGGAGTTAGTAGGACAAATGCTGGTGGCGAGATTTCAGGAGGTCGCATATATAGAGTGGAGATTGGTGCAACAATTACTTGCACGTGCAAGATACCGGAGTTACTCCACATGCCATGTTCCCATTTAATGACAGCATGCAGAACACGAGGTGTGTCTAGCACTTCAACTAACTACATGTCTCCATTTTTCACTAAGCAAGCTACTCTAGAGACCTGGCAGCCACGATTTGAGCCAGTATTGGACGAATCACGGTGGCCGGAATACAATGGTGCTGTATATGTTCCGGACTTTGCCATGAGAAAGGTGAGAAAGGGCAGAAGGAAGAAGAAAAGGCTTCGCAGCCGGATGGATGACATGGAGAAAGGTTACGGCAACGACATGTATGGAACTGGGGATTTCAACCAAGATTCCGTTGCCGTACGTTGCTCGCATTGTCATAAAGAAGGGCATAGAATAGAGAAACACAAACATGGTCCGAAAAATAGGCCCCGACCCCGTAAAAGGAGACGTGCTCCTAATAGGTCACTAGAGGTATTTGTTCTATTGATGTGCTTTTACAAATTAATTGTTCGCATTTTATTTCGATAATGTGTTATGGTGTACTTTACAAATTATACTTCAATTTTTGCAAAAGTTCATAACTTTATCATTGTTGTATCTCACATGATGTTCTCTAATTTGCAGGATGGTCCGCCACGAGCTCTACCCCCAACTTGACACGCGGTGGGATGACCGGCACCGTGCACACCAGGCTGTCGACCGCGGTCGGATAATATGCTACTTGACCATGTCATTTAATTCCCATCACGTGATATAGTTACACAATATTTTAATATCTCTCACATTTTTAAATTTGCAGGTTTTGACTCCGCTGCGTATACGCACTCACAGTCCACTCACGTGGAGTGAGCGTTATGCGCCCTATATCGGACGGTCTGGTTTCCTTCCACTAGCACGGTTGGTTAATGCCGGACTGCCCACAATGGATGCTGCTGCATTGACGGCACTTGTTGATAGGTGGAGGCCGGAGACGCACGGTTTCCACCTACCGTGTGGTGAGTTAACCGTGACACTGCAGGATGTCTCCATGATACTCGCCCTGGCGGTGGACGGGTCTCCTGTTTGCGACGCGGTGCAGCCAGCTGGTTGGCGCGACCAGGTCGAGCAACTACTTGGGATGAGGCCACCGGATCCACCCGAGGATAGGAAGGACAAGAAACCCTCGGGTGTCAGCTCACACTGGTTGACCACACACTTTGGACAGCTTCCTCGGCACGCCGATGGAGCCACCGTTGAGAGGTACGCCGGAGCTTGGTTGTGGCACATGGTTAGTGGCTACCTATTTCCAGATGGTAGCGGGAACACGGTGTCTTGGTTGATGCTGCCGATTCTTGCACAAAATTGGGATGAGATCGGCAACTACGGTTGGGGTAGTGCGACATCGGCTTGGTTGTACCGCCAGCTCTGTACAGCTTGCACCCGCACCGGACGGAGTGCAAACCTTGGTGGATGCTGCTACTTGTTGCAAGTTTGGATGTGGGAGCGCTTTCCGGTTGATCGGCCTTACCGTGGACCGCCTGAGGTAAAGAACTATTGTATATATATCGTTACAACATTAATTTAATTTTAGTCACTTTAATAGATACATGCAATTGTCATTCATGGTTACGAGGCTTGGACGAGGACCGACGAGGGATCTTTACCCACAGTGGCCTTTCTTTGGAAAAATGTCATAAATGTGACGGGGAATGCACGCCGCAAGTACTTAAGCTACACAAATGACTTCGACGTCCTTACGCAGCATCGTGCAAATCCTGCTCTATTACTTAGTTAAATGTTACACGAAAGCAAAATAACTATTACATATTTATTAGTACAGAAACAGTATGGTTGTATTACATATTTATATTAGTACAAAATGACAGAGTTTATTTTTAAGATATCAGAAATTAGTTATGAAGTGCTATCTCAGCTGAAATTTGAAAATCATAATTCAGTGATAAATCCTACAACATATCTAGTATGACAGACTTGTTATTACTTGCACAATTTAAAATATTTACTTCCTAATGTAAGTATCGGTTGGCATAAGATAATTTTTCCCTCTTTAATATCTATATCATGAATCCTGGAGGTGTTATAAATTTTGACACATAATTTTGTGGTACATCAGCACATAATTTTTCTTGTTTTCAAAAGGATGTTGTTGTTATGTTTTTTTTAGGAAATTGTTTATGTCCGAGGCAAATTCAAATTGATATCCCCGGTCTTCTTGCAGGTGGAGTGGGAACCTTATGAACGTGAGGAGGTTGCACTAATGGCTCTTAGCCCCTTGTGCCAGCGGGATTCGGATTATTGGAGGTGCAGCCTTCCTCTTATTTTCTACCATGTTGTGGAGTGGCACCTTCCAACTAGAGTCATGAGACAATTTGGACGCCTCCAACCATGTCCCGTGGACAATGTCTCCACAAACTACAGTCTACATCGGTAAGTGTGCTACAATACTTATTTGCATTTTCTACTTACAGTCAATACTATTCCCTTTTTGAGCATCGATTATTTATAACTAGGATTGAGAGGAGGAAGTACCGAGGCTACCAAAGCGGCCGGAGAAACACAACAGCTATTTGGCTATTTGGCAGAACCGTCAAGGAATTTCCTACCATGAAGGGCCGCCGCACTGCTCAACTGCCTACAGGACCTACTTGGTTTGGCTTCATAAGTCCTCTCGCTCTGAGCATCAAGCCTCCACTGCTGCAGGACGACATTGCTGATTTGGAAGACGAAGATGAATTAGATTTGGTGGATGATTATGACACTTTAACTCGTGAAGGCAACCAAGTGGAGCATGCACCGTTGCATAACTACATGGTAACTACAATGTCTTTATGAACATAACATATACTACCTATATCACATTTTCTAACATGTCATTTTTATTGGTCAAAGGGACAACAACTTGCGAGGATAGGAAACGAGGCTGGAAAGGCTCTTAGGCATCCCGGAGGTTCCCGAGGCGAAGTGCATGCTCTTCGCATATTCGTCGAGGTATTGCAACAATATCATAGTGTGTTACTTTAATTTTTAATTTGTAGTATTCTCAATGCATCTTCATTTTTGTGGTAGAGAGTGCGTCGCACCGCTCGCCGACTTGCTTACAGGTGCAAGCGTGTTCGGGGGACGATGTTGGAGCCCACACACATCACCTGGTTCCACGGACTCCTGTCCAAGCTCGTAGCACCGCTCGGTCTACAGGTGCAGCTTCTTCAGCAAGTGCTTCACATCGCCGGGCAGGAAAGGGGATAGCTGTGCGGGATGAAGAGGAAAGTGAATCCGAGCCATCGAATGACTCGGAAGACGAGGACCCTACATTTGGGATACCGGTGTGTTCACCTTCATCCCCATTTTTAAGCATATTCATTTCCTTTAGTTTTGTAATGGTTTCTTTCGTTCCATGCACAATTTAATTTGAAGTATTAAAATTTTTGTGCCATTTCCCATTATTATCTGCAGGACGAGATTATGGCTTCACAGCTAGAGGGAGCTCCACAACCTTCCCAACCAGCTCCTTCACAACCTGCACGTAGGCGTCAACCGAGGACACGGGACCACTCGATGTTGGTAGTGTCAATGTTACGGCAACCAATCCTCGTCGTAAAATATCCAAGAAACAGCCATTCACTCCATCTTAGCTATGTTTACAAATGCATGTGTATGTCATGGAACGTGTTGTGTGAACTTCCAACTATTTTCAGAATTTGGAACGTATGTCGTTAACTATTTCTATGTGACCTATGTGTAGTTCGTTAACTATTTGTACGTTATCGTTATATATTTCAATGTGATGGACTATGTTGATGTCGTTATATATTTTCAAAATGGTGTACTATTTATTTATCTTGCTTACTTGACTTGATTACTTGAATGTCCGACATGCACGGTTATGTGTGATACTATGTTTTGACCAAAGTTTTGCATGAGCTTGGTATACTTGCGAACTATAAGCACATTTGTTCATTTGTGTGCCACCCGAGCACGGTTACATGATTTACTTTTTTATTATCAATTTATTTCTATACTTCAAAAAATAGACGAGAAAATTGCTTACGAAGTTCCCGGGGCGACCACATGCCTCCGGTCGCGCCCGGCAATCGGGGAGCACTTTTCCGCTCCCGGGCCGCGCCAATGCTCCGCAGGTGTCGCGCCGCACCTCCTGGCGCGACCGCAGGGCGAGGCCGACCCGAGAGCAGGATCCCGCCCCCGGGTCGCGCTAGAACCTCCCAGCCGTCGCGCCGCACCACCCGGCTCGACCAGCGTGCTCCGGTCGCGCCGGCCGACCCGAGAGCAATTTTCCGCTCCCGGGTCGCGCCAGGTCTCCGCAGGTGTCGCGCCGCCCTCTCCGGCGCGACCGCAGGGCGAGGCCGACCCGAGAGCAGGATCCCGCCCCGGGTCGCGCCGGAACCTCCCAGCCGTCGCGCCGCACCACCCGGCGCGACCGGCGTGCTCCGGTCGCGCCGGCCGACCCGAGAGCAATTTTCTCGCTCCCGGGTCGCGCCAGGTCTCCGCAGGTGTCGCGCCGCCCCTCCCGGCGCGACCGCAGGGCGAGGCCGACCCGAGAGCAGGATCCTGCCCCCGGGTCGCGCCGGACCCTCCCAGCCGTCGCGCCGCACTACCCGGCGCGACCAGCGTGCTCCGGTCGCGCCGGCCGACCCGAGAGCAAGTTTCCGCCCCGGGTCGCGCCAGGTGGGGCCCAACCAGGGCCCAAGCCTCACCGGTGTTGTGGCACGGTTTCGACCACACAATATTTTATATCGCAAGTAAATTAATGTCTCAACATCCAACATTCCTAATATCGAAACAACATAGTTCGACATCGCAACACGTCATTCGGTACACTTAGTACATACTTCCACATACAACAATTACCGAGTGCATCGAGGCCATTTTCCATTGTCTAGGACACCGGGCCCATAGTCTTCAACGGCTGCTTTCGCGCGACGTGCTCGCTCACGCTTCTTTTCTCTTTCCCTTTCCCTGTCAAGTGCCGCCTTCTTCTTAGCTTCCTCCTCTTTCATGTGCCGCAACTCCCGCATGGCGTCTAGATATGCTTCTCGTCGGAGCTGTTCCCCCTACGTGCTCGGATTTCCTTGTCATACTTCCGACTATATGCCCGCTGCCGCCTTTCGCTTTCAATATAATCAAGTGCCTCTTGGGACCGCTCCGTATCAATCCACCGCTCGAAGTCACATAGCGGGGGCGGAGTCTACAAAGAGAAAATGTCCTCACAAGTTATGCCTCGTTAAAATAAGATGAATAAACCACCAAAGCGAATAACAATACAACATACCGAATCTCTCTCTTTTGTCCGGTCATATGCATCATTTTGACACTTCCGGAACCGCTGCCACAAGGTTTCGAAATTGCCCGAACCGCCAACCTTGCAAGGGTCACCACACCAGCACATCGGTGGTTGTACCTCATCGGGGGCTGCGAAAAACATGTCCCGCGGAAGACGGAATCCGGAACCGTCCCAACTACCTACAAAGGAAGCAAATTGGTTAATTTAATTAATACAAAAGACCGACTATATAACTAAAGACAATTTAGAATTTTTACCGTCCGAGTCACATTCGTCGTTGTTTGCTTCCTCAACAGGGGTCTCATGCCTTCCAAACAAAGTACTCACGCCAGGGCGATCAAGTTCCTCTCTTTCCTTCTTACGACTTTCGTGTAGCCTTGCGAAATAACTCTCCCATGAATTCGGATCTCCTAAGCGTTCCTCATGATGCGCGGCTGCCCTTGCCGCTTCCTCCTCCTTCTTCTTCTTCAACAACTCTACCCTCCGTCGTTCTTGCACAACTGGATCTTGAAGCTCGAGAAGGGTACATGTGGCCCATTCCATTAACTCTTTACTGTTCTTCCAAATGTCCCAGCCTCTAAATCCCTCCTCTCTCCTGTACTCCGACAAAGTTCTCCAATCAGACTTAGCCGGATATTGGTGCTTATTTTTCTCCAAAAAACAGAGCACCCTCCGGATCAATGTTCCGCTCTGCCCGGATAGTGTCTAATATCCAATCGGGTGGCTCAATAACATGGTATTTTTCACGTATTTCCCTCCTTCTTTTCTGCAGGTACTTTGCCTTCTCATTCGGTTCCATCTCGGATGTATACCTCGTAATCAGGTGCATGTCATCAAAATATTCCCAATCGCACCGACGTGTTTCCTGTAAAAAAATATTTTAAAACAATTGGACAGGGTTCACATGCCAACATAAAAAGAATTGAATAAACATACCCATTCGGTTGGACCGATTGTGTTCCCGCAGAAATAACCATATCCAAGTTCGGAAGGAACGACACCTTCTCGTGCCTTAACCCCGCACCGACATAGGCTAATGTCTTGTATAGTCGGTGCCCTTTTGAACCCCCACTTGTAGTCTTCAATATTACCGGCCTCCGCCCATAATGACTTCCGTCCATAAACATACTCTTGAAAGTCACACAAACGCCATCCGTCCTGTAAAACAATGTTAAATTCATTCTCCAAACAAGCACGCATACATATCAAAAAAAGAAAAATCATATAAAAAAAGGAATTATGGCTTACGTTTCCGACTAGTGCACACCGAAAAAAAGGAATGTAGCTCAATTCCTCGGGGGTATCTCCAGCTCGGATCGGTACCCACACTTACACAACGGGGATTATACATACGCTGCATTCCCTTCTCTACCTTCTCATCTTCTCGTCATTGGTTCCGGATCCGGCGGTGGTGGAACCCAACGCTGAAACAATTGATAAGGCCACATAGCATCCCCGTCGTATCGAAACATCATGATGCGTGGATCATACATCTCAGGACCGTCAATCCATTGAAAGAACCAACACTGAAAATGAATTTATGTTAGGAATGTAACAAAAAGATGACAATGCGCCAATCATACTAAAGACGACATTGCTCACCCCTCCTAGAGCGGTTGACTCGCTTATCCTTGCACAGGTAGTATGCACGCGATGCTGTTTTGGGTTCCCTACACTCGCTGCACAAGGGCTGGTTGCCCACAATCACACATTGGCACCGGAAGCGGTGGCGGCACAGGGCCATCGGGATCGCGAGCGCGAAGGTACTTCTTCCACGACAAGTCAAGACGACGCTCCGCCTCTTTCTCCTTCCGAGACATTCCTACATAAAATAATAATGCATGGCAAATATTAACAACAAAATTACCATAAATAAAACCTACATAAATCGATACATGACACTAATTTTACTACATATACACCAACATTGTAAATAAAATAAATGCATGCAAACAAAACTAGACCTTAAATAAACATAAACTAACTACCAACTAAAGTCCTAAACGGTCACAAAAAGATTACACTAAACAATCTACATTACAAAAACATAGCTACACATTCACATGCATACAAAAATTTACGTAACAGAATCCTAAGACAAAAACAGAGCTACCGATACATGCACTCAAATATTATACGATTCGTCCAAAATCCAAAATGCTAGCTAAAATGATAACCTAAACCCTAATGCATGAAACACTAGCAAAATCTAGTTTATGGAGCAAAAGAGACGGATGAAGTGAAGGAGCTACCTCTAGGGATGAATCCCGCGAAGTTTGGGAGCCTCCCCCGCAATGCGCGGCCCGGATTTCGAGGGAGACGGCGGGGGCGGCGACGGAGGCGGCGGCGGTACCCGTTCGGGTTGGGGGAAAAGAAGAGAGGAGGGAGAAGGAAGAAAGCCGGGCCGCTGCTAAGTACCGGATGGGTCGCGCCGACCCGATGGGCGCGACCAGCGCAATGGACGCGCCAAGTATCCTGGCGCGACGAGCTCGGGTCAACGCTGGCGAAGCCCGTCCCGTGCGGGGCCCGCGGTCCGACGTGGCACCCGGTCGCGCCACCATGCACGGCGCGTCGGTACTGTTCGGACGCGCCATCCTGAGCGGCGTGACCAAAAGGGTCAGAACTTGGAAATTTAGTTCTGACCGGGTCATTATTAAAATATTAAAAAAGAAAAGGTTAAAATAAAAAAAAATTCCGGTCCTGCGGGCGGCGGCGCTGCCGGCATCGATCCGTCCGTTCCACTTCCAACTTCCAAGCTAGAGCGGCTCCGCCTCGATCCATGTTCAAATCCACGGGCAGCGCTGCCGCTGCCTGTGCCGGGAAATCCATGCCGCCCGCGTTCGTCACCGGGTCCAGTGGCACGACTACACATCTCCCCTACTTTGCTGTGAAAGAAACATTCTGCTTTCGAACCGGCAGAGAGCAAAGGCACAACGCACCAGCCCGGTCCACACTCCACACATTCAGAGTTCGTTCCTGATAAAATAAAAATTAACTAAAGGCTCTGCGTTATTTAAAATCAACCATGGTCCACTGTAAGCTTCGGTCACTAATAATTAATAATCCCACTTTGACAACCTCGTCGGTACACTAATATGTCCATCTGTCTAATCGCTGAGCATGCACATCCGTCACCAAGGCCAGTTCAGTTCAGCTCAGTTCGGTTGGCTCAACTGTAGAGTACAGCAGGCGCTATGCACTTTGCAGGGCCCGCCATATACTCCTGGATTGGATGGATTCGGGCATTCAGCTGGTTGCCATTGCCAATCTGATTTTTTGGCGTACGCCTCACCGACACTTGCAACTTGCAGCAGCGTCAGCCTGCAGCCTGTCCCGCACAGATACGAGCGCAAAAAAAAAGGACACCGGGGGCGCCTAAGCTAGTGGACGCAATGATACGCGGCACACCACGCAGGGTAATGGATTAAAAGCGAGCAGCCAACTACAGTTTAGGCAGGCGTCCAAAGATCGCCGATGAGCACGCCCTTGCTGCACGCGAGCAAAGCTGGACGGTAATGGCGCAACGGAGACTTACACTAGTAGTCCCTAGTGCGCGCGTTTGGAAGAACCTGCTGCTGTATTGTGCGCGGCTCGAGGATCCGATGTGACGTACCGTCTGCTCCGGAGAGGAACTGGACCCGATCGATGCCGCGCCGGACCACCAACCAGCCGCGACGTCGATGCCCGATCCGCCATCGGCTGTGTCCACTGCGAATTTAAGCGTCGGAAGGGGATTATTGCCGGGATTCATCACGACGTATAAGACATTTTTTGTGATCATTATTATTGTTATGCTGATCCAGAGGAGTTTCACTAGAGAGAATTCGATTCTGAAACGGCACATACATCTCACGCATTTTTAATTTATTATTACTGACGATGCCTTTTACTAGTACATAATCAAAGATCCACGAGCTGCGAGCGTACACTAGTTAATACGGCGCATCATGATCGTAAACTAGTTATGGATGGGCACGCCACAGGAGCTGCATTTCTTAACTTATCTCTGAAGGTTGCAAGAGTGTTGTTATACTTGCATTAGTGTCCTACAGGTGTGTACTAGCTCTGTATCCAAAACATTGTCGAATCATGTCGGGTGCGCAGCATCCTGTCACCATATAGTATTAGGGTGTGTTCGTTTCCTCCTCTAAAATTTAAGATCTGTCACATCAAAGAGAATCTTATTATTTATGAATACTTCGATCAATTTAATGACAAAACCCTATTGATAGATTGGTGCTATTTTTCGAGATGAATCTAATGAGCTTAATTAATCTATATTTTGTTAAAGTGATGCTACAGTAATCGTCTTCTAATCACGACTTAATTAACCTCATTAGATTCGTCTCGCAAATTAGTCTAGAGACATGTAATTTGTTTTATAATTAAACTTTATTTAAGACTTCTTAAATAATAAGATTCTTTTTGATGTGACAGTTCTAAAATTTAGACTAGGAAACGAACACACCCTTACTAATCTATGCATAGAATCTAATCTTGATGAGATGGGGAATGTTTAGAACTGTGACTTCACGTGTTGATCAGAAATGGGAAACGCAAAACTGAACGGCACGTGACAACTTGGCAAGGCACCTCGGGAGCCCTTTTCCCATTCATCAGGTTGTGATGATGCCAATTCAGAAAGAATTCTCGCCCGCAAAAGAAACTCTATATGTGTGCATTGCATATAAAACAAAAGTAGTAAAGACAAACTTTTACAGCATAGCGAAGGACCCATATGTGGCGGTAGCATCAGTCATAAGGACCACTCTTTTATATATATACCTCCTTTATTACAAGATCTCTAGTAGGTGGTACACTTGCTGATTGGCACAATCGAGCAGGTAACATTTTTCATATCAACTTAATGTATTACAAAATGGTAAACAAGAATTTGTTGTACGACATTCTACGAGTGTGTCTTTTGACGGAAGATGTGTTTTCTGTATATAACTACTTTTTAAAATATTTTTGGACTCTTTGCTTCCTTCTTAAATGAAAGAACAATGTTCCTCGTATTTTAAAAAAAAGATATTCACAAGCGTGTCATTTGCTATGTGATACTAATCTAGAATATTTCGGTAAACATAGGGGCATGTGCCCATAAGAACTCTCTTATCGTGATTTGACGGCTTAGATTTTGCAAGATATGATCTGACACTTTGTGCATAAATTTAATATGTTTATACTTTAAATTATGATTTAATGCATTAATAAGATATATTTTCAACTAATTTGATATATTCAATAGTATGATCGTAGTTTTATTATTTATATTTGATCATAATTAATAATTAAACTAGAGTGAGAAAGTACCTTTATCCTCACAAAAATTGTACTCTTACAAAAAAGAAACACACAATTCACGATTTCTTCGTTGCATTAATTGATGATACCCTCGCAAAAAAAATATTGATGGTAGACCAGGACACTCCTTTCATTGTTCTGGCTACCTGAAAGAGATGTGTTCTGAATTATATGCGGACCCTACAGCGAGTGGTCTTCTTTCTTTGTTTCATGCATGCGTCTGGGGTGGGGAATTTTGTCCATTCGAACATGTCTCTTATGGTTTATGCACCGATGGAAATTAACAGACAAAAAAAAGCATAGCGGACTACGACTAGTGGTCTTCTTTCTTATACAATGCACGCTAAAAACATTATGTATCTGCATTTCTCACGTGCTGAATCAGAAGATCATATATAATATACGTGAGGTGCCGTCGGCAGCGTGAATTCACAGAGATTGTACATGTTGCATGCAAGATGTCCTTGTGCACCAATTCCATGCTGGCCGATCGCAGTGGTCGATTAGTGTTATGCGCACGACATGCATGCGTGTCTGCACAGTCAGATTTGAATACCATATGCATTGTCACTTATCAATATCTGATTACTGCCTAAATCCATAGGAGTAGACATGTATTTACTCGTAGCCACTATGGTTTCAAATCTCTCGCTATAGCCTTTTAAGGTGCTACAGCACCATCTATGTTTACATACAAATTTAGCCGTTATCTCCCGTATAGCCCGATTTAGCTCCACTATGAGCTATTTTAGAGGCACACCGCTAAACCTTTTAACCTGCTATTTAAAACATTGGTAGCCACCGACGAAGCCACATTTAGGCCAACCTCCCCCCCCCCGTTGCGCTGTGAACATTAATTGAGGTGATAAGATGATTAATCACTATGATTATCAAGATAAGTGTTCACTCTAGCCCCTGCTGGCACCTGACACCGGCTTCCCAGTGCTCATAACATGCTTCTTATGTTTTCCTTCATGATTTGTGTAAAAGTAATAATTTAGAAGGACGGGGTTATCGTGCGACCGGTCATGTGACCCCATTAGAAGCCACCACGCGTCCTTTCTCTCTGATCACCGCCACTACCCTCGTGACCTTTAGGCGCGACATGGCACCAAAGGTCACGAGTGGTAGCGCGATTGAGTTCCAGCGCGGTCCTTTTCGAATTCAAAAGTGTTCACTTGTGCAACCAATACAAGATTAATCTCGCGATTTCACTTCACTTCTAAGAGAGAATTCACTTCACTTATAAGAGCAGCCATAACGGTATCCAAAAGGGAGCCATCAGCACTGGAAACGGGACCATGTAAGGCTATCTCTCCAACGATGGGGGAGATCTAAAACCTATATCGAGTGTCGATGAAGGCTATTTCGGCTAAAAGGATATATCCATAATTTTTCATTGCCGACGTAGGTTCGAAAATAAGGTTCGTCGCTGCGAGCTCCGGCGGGTGCGAGGAGGAGTCTCGGACGGCCAAGAGCTCGGACACGGGCGTGATGGGAGCTCGACCGACGCAGGTGGAAGCTTGGGCGTGGGCACGATGAGAGCTCCGATGGGATCTTAGACACTACCACGGACGAAGGTGGGCTCGAGCTCGGACGCGAGCTGGAGCTCCGACGGGCGGAGGCGGGCCGGAGCTCGGACGCATGCTGGAGCTCGGCGAACAACGACGGGATCTCGGGCGCCGGCGCGGGCGAATGCGGGTGGAGCTCATACGCGAAGGAGGTGGTGGAGGCGGGTGAATCGATGAAGAAGAGGAGCGAGAGAGGATGGGTCACAGGGGATGTTGTCTATTTCCGGGTCATCCGTCGTGCTTCTCCAAAATTATGAAGGATGTTTAGGTCTTTGGTTGGAGAGCATTTTTTACATTTTAAAACCTATTTAGGTTTGGGTGGCCATCTGGGTCTTTTGTTGGAGTTAGCTTTTTTACATTTTAAAACATATTTTAGGTTTGGGTGATCATCTTTAGGTCTTTCGTTGGAGTTAGCCTAAGGGTGTGTTCGTTTCTCGGGTCTAAATTTTATAGTTGTTACATCAAAAAGAATCTTACTATTTAAGAGTATTAAATAAAGTTTAATTATAAAATAAATTACATGCCCTAGACTAATTCATGAGACGAATCTAATAAGGTTAATTAAGTCGTGATTAGAAGAGGTTACTGTAGCATCACTTTAGCAAAACATAGATTAATTAAGCTCATTTGATTCATCTCGAAAATTAGCACCAATTTGTCAAAAAGTTTTGTCATTAAATTGATCGAAATATTTATAAATAGTAAGATTCTCTTTGATGTGACAGTGATAAATTTTAGAGGAGGAAACGATCATGGGTTTCTGGATTCAAAATTCACCTTCAAATTTTGTTCTACTGAAGCCGCATGGAATAAAATAATATTTGTGAGGCTAGCCGTTGTTGTACGGTTGTACCTTATCGGACAGATTGTTGCTCCTCCTCTGCGTCACACCTGGTTAAGGCTCTGTTTGGTTCGTGTTCAAAGTTTGCCACACCGCGTCAAAGCTTTTGCGCTAGAACTGCGGTAGGTGTTCGCTTTGCTGTCATACTTACGGCGAGTTGTGGCGTAGCAGCAGCAGCTCCGTTCATTTGCGCGCCGCAAGACGTCGAAAGTGTGGCGAACGAATTCGCCGTCACAACTTTGACGCAGCCGCACATGTGGCATGGCAGTCTCTGGTAAGCTTCCAAACAGGTCCTAAGCATTTTGATCGATGCTCCATGCCAAGCTTACCATGTGTACGACGCTTGTGGCCAGAATGCATGAGTTAACATAACCAAACTAGTATAAGCAAACGAACTTTTGCGTAGAAGACACTTGTGACTGAAATAGTGACCGTGGTACCTTCTTACTAGTACTACTCTGGTCTGGCTCTAGCACTCTGAAACAGAGAAACAGAGGAACGTTAACCATACAATGCCCCTTAGCTAGACTTCCCTGTGTGGTGGGGCTCCTTATCGTTTACGCACCAATAGAAATCAACCGACAAAACCACATTTAATTGCAACGAGGCGTTCTTCTTCATGTCCCACGCACAATAAAGAATCATTTCTTTGCATTTCCCACGTGCTAGCTGAGTCTGATCATAGACCTGAGGCGCCCGCCAGAGTGAACCCGCGGATTGTATTTATACTGTATACGCCGTACATCCCCCGTTATTTATTTATTTTTAGCTGAGCAAAACGCCACAGGTCCCTGCCCGCCATTTCCAAGCTGCCCGCCAGTGATGGGCGCACTACGCGACTACCCCAGCACATGGAAGCTTACTAATCTAAGTACTACCTCCGTTTTAAAATGTAAGTATTTGTTGACTTTCTAGAATTGTCTCTAACCGTTCGTCTTATTCAAAAAATATAAAAATAATAATATTTTTGGTATTTTGATTTATTGTTAGATATATTTTAAATATAATGTATTTGTTTTTATATTTTAATAAAAATTTGAAAAAGATAGTGGTCAAACGTAAATCTGAAAAGTCAACAAATACTTACATTTTGGAACGGAGGGAGTAGTAGCGCGTAGAGGTCCACGATCTCTGCATGCATAATTTGTTTTTAGCATCGTCATCGCCTACCCGATCCATTAGGCCGCGCCAATTAATCGCCCTACTTCGTGCATTTCGGCATCACCCCTCCTTCGTGCATTTCGGCATCACCGTTGTAAACGTCTTAGGAGGACCGGGTTATCTGGTTGTAATTGGCTGTAACTCTCTTTTTAAGAGCGTGATTAATACAGTCTTCCCATTATCTTAAAAAAAATCACCATCACCGTTCTCGTTTCCCCGTCTAGAAACAAAAATGGATCCATGACCATCATTTTGATGCCGCGAGGCTGGAATATGTTTGTTATGTTATCATGTATGGTTGTATTCAACGGCCGGGATGATTAGGCGAACGAACTGATTAATCGCATGAATTATAGTATAATTCTGGCGCGTAGTGCAGTGTTGTTCGTCGACGGGTTCTTGCCTCCTTGGAACGAATGTGACGGGACGCATGGCACAATAATTTATTGGTCCTTAGCAGATGCCTGATGCGATCTCTAGCTTGCAGTGTTATCAGAAATAATAACCTGGTCCACGCTGTAGAGCATTGTAGCTCAATTGTACCCTCGCGAGACCGACGGCTCGCCATGAGCAAGTGATCAGTCCGGAGCATGTTCATCTTTTCTTTAAAAAGAACGCGGGTGATCAGTGTACATACATAGATATATAGCATAGCTGCACACTCCACCGCACCGAGCGAGAGAGTGACCAGCTGCGCCTCACTTCACTTGGCTTAGTGGGCTAAGCTTTCCGTCTATCAATAGGCTGCCGGCATGGCTCCTCGGGCGGCGGCGGCGAACGGTGCCGGCGTGCACGGAGGCAGCAGCAGCAGCGACAATGGCGCCGGCGTCGCCGACGGCCGGCCGGCGGCGGTGAACGGCAACGGCAAGCATCACCTCGGCCGCACGAGGACGAAGCCGGCAGTCAGCCCGAAAGACAAGTACTGGACGCCCATCGACGAGAAGGAGGCCGCGGCGGCGGTGGAGGACGGCGGCGAGGACGGGCGGAGGCCGCTGCTGTTCCGGACCTTCAAGGTCAAGGCCATCCTCCTGCTGCCCTACAGGTGACTACACTATCTAGCTACTTACCCTGTCACAAGATCGCCCTCTGCTTCTGGCTAGGTAGCTCATGACTGGCGCTCGTGTCCGTAGAGATCGTAGTACTGTTTTCGAACGCTGGTGGATCGAAGAAGTACACACGACACTCCAGTGAATCTCTTGCACCAATTTCGTTTTGCTTTTATTTACAAAAAATGCTTCGTAATTAGTGAGCTGTGAGAAGCTCGGCTGCAGAATTGTGCTGTTCTAGTATTGATTAGAGGAAGCGGCAGCAGCTGCGACTAAACTTGCAGCTACTACTTCAGTCGTCGTCGGCTCCTCGTGCCCGTCCGTCGAAGTCAAAATTGGCACGAAGATAGTTAGGCGAGTTGTCCGTGTCCGTTCCACTGGGCCGAGTAACTGAGCAGGCTGCGGGAAAAGCGCATACCCTCCCAAGGGGCCGAAAGCCCATCAGGCTGAAGGGAAAATTGGCTCAGCCGAGAATTCGGCTCTGCAGCAGACCGCACAACGCGGCGGCGACCCCGAATCCACGATGACGAGTCGACGACGGCGGCTACACTATCCTCGATCTCGTCCACGCAGCCATGCCGAGCGCCGACCTTAACGGCTGTTCGGCGATGCCGCGCCTTCACACCATAGCTTGCGCTTCCAGATCCCATCCGTCTCCGTTCAACCCACAAGCCACCCAGGCCTCAGGTCTCCGGACAGCCCGGCTCCGCGGCTCGCGGCACCGCATTGGACGGCACGCCGGAGAGCGCTGGGCTGCAGGGCGGCATGGGCGCCGATCCGTATCGCGCGGTATCCTCCACGCGTCCCAGCCTGCGCCGTCTTCTCGGCGCATTCGGCTAGGTACGTTTGAATTTGATGCGTTGCTTCTTCAGATTCCTAGTCGTGAACTGCTGTACTACTGTTGTTACTAATAGTTGGTACTGAAATGGCTTCATTGTGCAATCTTGAATCTGCTTCTGTCAAACTGAATATTTGAGCCTGGAATCGAAGCACGTTATGCAGTGGTGATAGCAACGCTGATATGCAAGACTACTGCTTATTTGTAGTTAGGAGTCCCCAACCAGCAGCACTGCCTGTTGTGCTATGCACTTGTGCTAGCTTACAACTGCAAAAGGCGATGTGATTTCTTATACAGTTATGTGACAGAAGGAATCAGTGGTAAATGGATGTTGCTTTTGGTTTTTAAATTGTGTCACACGTTAATGAGCATGAGAGTTGTTTGTTTAGATTTTGGCATCCGCAACAAGCTTGAGCTTTACCTGAATATTATTAGGTTCTGATGCTCTGTAGTCTAGGAGTCACAGGACCAAGAGTATTTCAAGAATTGCCAATTGATACTTGTTTGGCCATGAGAAAAGTAAAACTGCATAGTCACATTTTATAATTGCCATTCCTCTTAAACTCTGTAGAATAATTTGTATCTGCTACAAATTCCATTTAATTACAGTGTCACCAATCATTTATACTGTTATATTCTAGTTCTAATGCGAGGACTGATGGTAATTTTTTCCTTAGCAGATCTTCTAATGTTTTCTTTATTCATGTGCAACAGGTTGTTAACCCTGCTCAGATTGGTTGCAATTGTCCTATTTTTCATATGGCGTATCAGGCACCCACATGCTGATGGCATGTGGCTCTGGTGGATATCGATCGTTGGGGATTTCTGGTTCGGCGTCACTTGGTTGTTAAACCAAGTTGCAAAGCTCAATCCTATCAAGCGTGACCCAGACCTTGCCATTCTGAAACAGCAGTTTGATCTCCCTGATGGCAGCTCTAATCTTCCTAGACTTGATGTTTTCATCAACACTGTTGATCCTATAAACGAGCCTATGATATACACTATGAATGCTATTCTATCCATTCTTGCCGTAGACTACCCAGTTGATCGGCATGCTACCTATCTCTCAGATGATGGTGGGTCAATAATCCACTATGAGGGCTTGCTTGAGACTGCAAGATTTGCTGCAATTTGGGTTCCCTTTTGCCGAAAACATTGCATTGAGCCAAGAGCCCCTGAAAGTTATTTTTCTGTAAAAAACCGCCCATACACAGGAAATGCACAAGATGAGTTCGTCAGTGACCACCGGCTCATGTCTCGGGAGTATGATGAGTTCAAGGTGCGCTTGGATGCGCTTTTCACCAAAATCCCCCAACGGTCAGAAGCATACAACAATGCTGAGGCCAAACAAGGTACAAAAGCAACCTTGATGGCGGATGGAACACAGTGGCCAGGCACATGGTTTGAGCCAGCTGAAAACCACAGAAAAGGACAGCATGCTGGAATTGTTAAGGTATCCAATTTTGACTTGCTTTTTCTTGGAAAAAACTTTGTTTAAAATAATGTTTACTCGTACATGTTATGATTAAGTAAGAAAGTATTTTAATCTATCTACCCTGATATGTCTGTTAGGTTATGTTGAACCAGCCAGGAGATGAACCTCAAGTTGGTCGACCAGCTAGTGTAGACAACCCTCTAGACTTGAGTGGTGTTGATGTCCGGCTACCGATGCTCGTTTACATTTCCCGTGAGAAGAGCCCAGACTATGACCATCAAAAGAAAGCAGGCGCCATGAACGTGCAGCTACGAGTCTCAGCCCTTCTTACAAATGCACCCTTCATCATAAATTTTGATGGGGACCACTATGTCAACAACTCACAGGCCTTTCGTGCTGCAATGTGCTTCATGCTTGACCGGCGTGACGGCGACAACACCGCATTTGTTCAGTTCCCGCAACGTTTTGATGATGTCGACCCAACAGACAGGTACTGCAATCACAACCGTGTCTTCTTTGATGCCACCTTGCTTGGCCTAAATGGCATCCAGGGACCCTCTTATGTTGGCACTGGTTGCATGTTCCGCCGGATTGCAATCTATGGTGTTGACCCTCCTCGTTGGAGACCTGAGGACGCCAAGATCATGGACAATTCCAGCAAGTTTGGCAACTCAATGCCCTTCATTAACTCCATACCGTCAGCCGCAAACCAAGAATGGTCCGTGACGTCACCACCGGCCCTTGATGAGACATTCATGGCAGAGCTGAACAAAGTCATGAGTTGTGCATATGAGGATGGGACTGTGTTTGGCAAGGAAGTTGGTTGGGTGTACAACATTGCTACAGAGGATGTGGTGACTGGCTTCCGTCTGCACCGAACAGGGTGGCGCTCTATGTACTGCCGCATAGAACCAGATGCTTTCCGTGGCACTGCACCAATCAACCTCACTGAGCGCCTGTATCAGATTCTCCGCTGGTCAGGCGGATCCCTTGAAATGTTCTTCTCATATTGCCCACTCTTTGCAAGCCGTCGACTCCAATTTATGCAACGCATTGCTTACACCAACATGACAGCCTATCCAATCTCATCGCTATTCCTTGTTTTCTATCTCCTCTTCCCAGTCATATGGATCTTCCGTGGGGAATTCTACATTCAAAAGCCATTCCCCACATATGTGTTATACCTCGTGATCGTTATTGTAATGACAGAATTGATTGGTATGGTCGAAATCAAGTGGGCAGGCCTCACGTTGCTGGATTGGATCCGCAATGAGCAGTTCTACATTATTGGGGCAACAGCTGTCTACCCAATGGCAGTGCTGCACATAGTGCTGAAGCTGGTTTTGCGAGGGAAGGGTGTATCATTCAAGATGACATCAAAGCAGGCTACAAGCACCGTGACCGAGAAGTTTGCTGAACTTTACACGGTGCAGTGGGTGCCGCTGCTGATCCCAACAATAGTGGTGATCGCAGTGAATGTCTGTGCAATTGGCGCGGCGATTGGCAAGGCAGTCATCGGAGGGTGGTCACTCCTGCAGATGGCAGATGCAGCCCTCGGTCTGGTGTTCAACGCGTGGATCCTGGTTCTGATCTACCCATTCCTTCTGGGAATCATGGGGCGCTGGAGCAAGAGACCGTATGTCCTGTTCATCTTGTTGGTGATTGCTTTCATTTTAATCGCGTTGGTGGATATTGCCATTCAGGCAATGCGCCATGGTTTTGTGAGGTTCCACTTCAGAGAATCAGGTGGCGCCAGTTTCCCTACTAGCTGGGGATTTTAGGCTTGTGCTCTCGGTTGCTTTAGTGGTGGATTGATGGTATAGTCTCAAGTTCTGTCTATATTATTGTGGGGTTGTTACCACATGGTTGTTGATCATTTGTCACTTGTATGTACAAGTTTGTTGAGAAAGTATGCTGAATCTGTACAGGATTGTGAGTTATTATTACTTGCGAAAGATATCTTGGTTCAAAAGAATGGGAAATCATGGGCCTCATTCCAGTGCAAAGAATCAATCTGAATCTGCGAGTGCGCTGAATATAGTCCTGCTCCAATGTACTATGCTTCTTCTAGTCTGCATGATTTTGACTTATCCTTAGTAACTTGTGCTGCGAGAGTTTTACAGGGGAATGGAAGGCCGCATCCTCGTGTCCCGATTCGTTACTTTTTACAGCGTTTGCTGTCATCACACCATTCGCTTGCTCATCCTGACGACGACGAGAGCGCACCGATCACCGCCGCAAATCGCCGGCGTTTATATTTGTTCGCGTGTGACTTTCCTCGCCCGCTCGCCAACCTAGGTCCTCGGATGACGACGCATCACTGGCTCCAAGGAAAAGAAAAGACATCCACCGTCGCCGGCGTCATGTCGTGTGCACCTCTCTGTTGTTTCTATAGTCTTGGATACTACGCGTATGAAGTATGTGCGTCGTTTCTTTTTGAGCTGGACTTTTACGGTACAGTTGCAGTATATACTTACGCCGGTACGCGCAAACACACACCTCACTACGCGCACGTAAGTCCTTTATCGAAAAAGCTAGATTTACGTACTTAGTCTACGAACAATTGCTTACTTGTTGATGTGGACAACCACATTTAGTTTTTGCTATCGTGATTACCGGAGCTGTTGTTCAATTTTTGTCTTTCACATATGATCCACATCACCAGTGCGTAAAAATTTTATAGACTATGTATGTAACTGTAGCATTGTTCATCGTTTATCGTCTCAAGACTTAAGGTAAAAAAAAAGGCCTCGTTAAGTTTGTCCGTGCATAGAAATAGAAATAGATGTATCAAAAGTCACATGTAAACAATTGCAGGTTAATGTAAATCGCTCGAAAAGTAGCCAAATATAAATCATCAGTCAACAACCTGACTCTCTGTCTCTCGACCACTGTTTTAGAAATTTTGTATATACGACACCAAAAATTGTGGTTTTGTCTCTAGAACACAATTATTTAATATTTTTGTCTCTAGTAAACTTAAAATGTGTATCATTTATTTGCAGAAGACTACAACAGGAAAAGTGACTACTATCATTCTTTTTTATATAAAATGCATAAATACAATACAACTTGGTATTTTGGCGCAAAGATACATAGTTGCACTTCATATCTATATGTTTTTATTGATTTTTTTCAGTTGGTTGCATACCTTGATTTAAAATTAGACATTTTTCTAGCTAACAGGTTGTGCAAACAATCAACAATAAATTTGCAAGAAAAAAACACATGGATAGGAAATAATTTTCAAATTGAGGTATATTTGTGTTTCAAGATAAAAAAATATAACCAACTATAGCATGTCACAAACAAAAGTCACAATTTCTAGTAGTTTTTTTAGAACTAAAAGATTGAGTTATGATACCCTAGACATAAAACCGGGGTTGGTGTGTCCCACACATAAATTTCCCTTGTTAGAGCATCTCCAAGAGAGATTCATAATTCTTTCACATATCAAATTAATAGGGTTAATCCAAAAAAACCAGTCTCCAACCGCTCTCTCCAAAACCACTCAGAGGTTTATTCTTCCCCTAAATTAACTCTTTTGCAGCTAAAAACAGAAAGAAAGTTGGAGCCCCCAATCCTCCAATTTACAGAAAAACTAATGTTGTGGCTCCCGATGCTGACGTGGACCAAATAAAAATATCTTGATCCATTTTTAGGGAGAACTATTGAAGGAACATGAGAAATACTACACATATTTTGATCCATTCTAAGTCTTGTGTCCTTATTTGGCTTGTCACACAAGTTATGATCCCAACCGTTCATAACTAAATAATTTACATATTACATTCTTGTACATGATACATAATACTACACATATTTTTGTTATATAATATAAAAACTTAATTATTATTTAAATATTATGCATATACACACTTGATTTCTCTAGAAGATTACAATGAACGTAGGAGCATATGCCCCCCCCCCTCCCTACCACCACTACTAAAAAAATCTATGGATCGACAAGAGGAAGAAGATAGCCTCACCTTCCTCATAATGCCTCAAAGTGGCCATCCTCGGCATATTCTTACTTATCACCAAAGTTGGGATAAGAATTAGCCGAAAATTTAGATGTCATTCACCCATTTGGATATTTTCTCTCTTATCAAACAAAATAATTGAGACTCCTTTAATCAAACTATCTCTACAAACTAAGATGG
The DNA here is from genome assembly GCA_031894775.1 of Chloris gayana. Taxonomy (NCBI): domain Eukaryota; kingdom Viridiplantae; phylum Streptophyta; class Magnoliopsida; order Poales; family Poaceae; genus Chloris; species Chloris gayana. Next base: position 35,348 of record JAUNZO010002068.1, read on the forward strand.
AACCAAACACATGGTAGTAATACATTGAAAAGTAAGTTCACATAGTGCGTCATTTGTTCATGTGACGTGCGACCATGAACCGTTCAGTACTGGTATTGTACGAGACACGACTCCTCACAACCAGAGCCTCCAGTCAAGGTACAATGCACGTGCGTGATGGGATATAGTCCAAAGCTTGGTGGACATGCGTCGACTTTGCCAAACAGGATGACTATGATTATGTGATGTGGGGCACCAAATATCAGCTTATGGTGTATTTGGTTTTACTTCTTAGGTGCTTTTGTTTTTACAAAAATTCAAAAGTCGAAATAAACAAACTGACTTTCTCTTGGGTTCTACGAGATAAGTAGCTTTCCCACAAGCCAAATTTTACAGCACCCCGTGAAATCGCTTCTACCGTCTCGTGGGGTAAATGTTTTGCAAAAAATACATGCATTGTCAGTTGTTTGTTGTGTAACGATTCGTTTATTTCCCCTCCTGACTTCTCTTCCCCATCGGACCATACCCACACACTCATGAAAAACGGCAGCACTAAGTTCCTTGCACACCATCGGTTGTCCTCTTGACGCGGCTAGCCGTGCTGCCATCTCCTACTGTAGTCGTAGCCCTACCATGTAAGCTTGCAGCCTCCCTGTCGCAGGAGCAACTCTGAGGTCGTCGCCTCCCTATTGTAAGCATCTCCTAAGTCATTGCGGGCAGCTCCGAGGTCGCCGCTTCCCTATCGTTAATTTCAAACTCTGGTTTGGCATCAAGTTATAGTGTACCATCAATCAAGTCATTGGCAAATGTTCTTGTGGATTATTGGGGGACCCAATCATTTTCATGAGTTGAAAATCATTTTACATGGTCAACATGGACAGTACACACCAAGAGTCAAGAAGTCATGAAATGTTTGTGCAAGTTAGACAAGGATAATATCAAGCCAATAGATCCTACTTTCTCTAGTGAGCATGAAAGGGTGAAAGAGGAACCTTTTTTTTTGCCTCATTTCAAACCCTTTTTTGAAACAGTTGTTGACAAGGCAATAGAACTGAGAACGTGCTAGTTATTTGTGACTTTAACATGAGGTTTGTCTTTACGGTTGCTAGCTAGTCGGGATCTGCACATGACACACGGATTTTGAATCATGCATTAGCAATTTTTTCATCCTTTCTAGTGCCTTCAAGAGGTAGACACGGTTCCTTATTTGTCAATCATTTGTCATTTGTATTTGGTGGCTTGGGTTTTATAGGAAATACTATCTTGTTGACTTTGGTTATCCAAACTGAGTAGGATAGCATACCCCTTTCAAAAGAAGCACATACCATGTACTAGAATTTTGACATCGTTCCGGTCGTCCTCCTCAAGGGAACTACGAGATGTTCAATTTCTTACATTCAAGGTGTTAGTATCATTGAACGGGATTTCGCAGTCTTGAAGCAGTAAATGGCGGATCCTCAAGGGCATGCTGAGTTTCCTTACTTGTACTTAGAAGCATATCATTCTAGCTTGTATGACTTTGCATAATATTTTTTGTGACAACAAAATGGCAGATAAGGAGTTTGATAAGTGTGATGGAGATGAGGACTACCTACCATGTGCCGCGACACAAACACAAACAGTAACAAGAAGATGACAATCCAGATGGAGAGAATAAGAATACCATGAATACCATTCGATGTAGGAATATGCTTTGGTTAGTGCAAGAAGGAGATAATTATAGTGTATTTACGTGGACCAAATGGTCTTGATAATTGAAACACTAAAAATTAAGATAACTTAGTGTCATTTTTATTCTAATAAATGTACAAGATAATATTGTATGGTGATTTTTCATGTACATTATTACTCAGCAAGGTAGAGGCGTTACTATTATTTCCACACCTCTCCCGCAGCTCAGAGTCATTTAGACGAAACGACTTTCACCTTTTCCTACAACGGCCTTTTTTTCTCCGCAAACAACAACCAAACTAAACACAGCAGTAAGGTGGCTCATGCAGGACACATCGCCGGCGGGCGGTGGCGGGTGGCCAGCACCCAGCAGGCCTGACGCGACTGAAACGCGAGATGTGCCTCCGGCCGCTACAAGTTGCCTTTCAGAAATCAGAGTGCACCGTTTACTTTTCCCGGAGTAGGATTTCTCTACTGCCAGTGTACTACCGAGCGCTGAACGCGGCCACGTTTCCCGCATGGGGAATCGGTGCGCAGCGTCGATCTCGATGCGTCTGCTCTGCATACTACTCTGAGCATGGCCTGCCGCACACACTCTTCACTTCACTCTCCGAGCTGAGCTGAGCCGAGCAGTGACCAGTGAGCGCTCGTGATCCCGGCAGCGCAGGGCACGTGACCGGAGCGGACTGGGTCTTTTCTTTTCCTTTGCGAGAGAAAAGGACGCGGCCGCTTTTGGTGGGTCGCACATTGCGCAGAGCTGCCGGATTGGATTCTTCCCCGTCGCGCCCTTCGCTGTGCGTCTCCCCTGTATAAAAGGTGCGCCTCACTCTCGCCCTCTTCCCGTGCTCTCCGCGCTGCCGAGCTAGCTAGCTATTAGCAATCCAGGAAGCGGCTAGCTATCATGGCCTCGGCGGCGGCGGCCGGTCTCGCCTACCCGCTGCTGGCCAACCGCGACGGCACGGGGCGCGAGGGGACGGGGTACTGGGAGCCCACCGGCGAGGAGGAGGCGCTGGCGGCGGCGGAGGACGCCGCCGACGCCCGGCCGCCGCTGCCGCTGTACCGGACGTTCAAGGTCAAGGACAGCCTCCTGCTTCCTTACAGGTGCGTCGGCTTTACTGTTTCTGTTTTATTTTTATTTTTTCTGTGCACGGGGGCCTGTGCACACTGGTGCTAGTACTATTGTTTTTGGAACCGATGCTGGTAGCGGGCCACGGGGACCAATTGCAATTGCAACGCCCAATCCATATCTCATGATCACAAGTCACAAGTTCCTGCTTCCTGGTCCTAACCTGTGTGTCGCAAACCTCTTTGCCGCCATCGCAATTCGCAAGTAAACCTCTTTGCCGTCGAAAGGGTGGAAACACGAGCATTATTCATGGCAGGAAAAGGGAAATGTGTTCGACAATTAGCAAGAGGCCGTGTTGCACGTGGCTGCACTCCCCGCGAAGTAACCAGAAAACGATGGCGCAGTCGTCACTTTTGCAGTACTGCCCCTTTTGGTGATTTGGATGTTCTGCTAGGCTCTTTTATATTTGGATGGTTAGCCACTCTTTGTCGCGCAGTCATCACTGAGCCACTCAAGTCGTGAGTTTGTTTCCTATGGCTCACGAGTGGGTGGGCGGCTCGCCATGGGAAAGTTTGCCATATTTTTCATACACGAGGCGTACCATCATTTGCTAGTGCAAACTATTTCCTCTGTCCACAAATGCAAGCATTTGTCGTGACATTCCATTTAACCATTCGTCTTATTCAAAATATTTGTACAAATGAAAATGAAAAAATAAAAAAGTCATACTTAAAACATATCTTAGAATAAATTAAATTATAACAAAATAAATAATTTTTTTTATAATTTTTTTGAATAAGACAAGTGGTCAAGCGTTATCTCCGAAAGTCAACAAATGATTATATTTCTGTATGGAGGGAGTACTGTTCCGTAGCTACAGTCGTCTAGGTGCAGTCGATCAAATTGGATGTTTTACCGTAGTCCCAAGTAACCGTTGCTCCTACAAGCTCAGCATTAACCTCACTCCTAGCTGTAGAAGGAAATCACCTAGAGTGGCTGTATTACGGAGAAGTTGCCGTAGTTCCAATTACTTGAGTAACGAACGTTTCGTGAGTCAATAAACCCGAATTACATTTGGATTCATTGCAAGGGAGTAGTTTACTGGATACTTCCTTCGCACTGTATTTTTATTTCATCTTGTTAGCACGATGCTCTTCCGACGAAAATTTTTAATGAACCCTTTTTTGTGACAGCATGACACTATAG
>JAUNZO010002069.1:0-43008 GCA_031894775.1 Chloris gayana
GCGTGTGCATCCTAAGAGGGAAATAGAATCTTTTTTTTTTTTTTTTGAGGGTAATGGCAGGTGCTCTGCCTTTCATTTCAGGGCGAATAGCAGCAGTACAATACAGTTATGGCCTAAGCCAAGATTTAAAAACATGGCATAAAAACATAAAACAAAACAGGGGCTATTTACAGGATTAAAAATTGCCGTAAACGCTACTCCTCCCAGTTGCTTTGCGCCATGTTCGAAACTTGAATGTCCTGCCTGATGGTGGAAATTAGTTGCTCGGTAGTCATGGCCTGGTTGTTGTGCACACGGCGACATCGCTCCTTCCAGATGTTCCATACGACATAGGTGACAGCTTGCGCTCGGACCTTTGCATCCAGTGCAGTAGCCGCGCCAAGCATGTTCGACCACCAGCTCTTCAGTTTTCTGAAGTGCGTGGGAGGTGGCTGAGTTTGCACTATGCCTAGGGAAGCAAAGGCCTGCCATACCTGACTAGAGAAGGAGCAGGTTGCCACCATATGCAAGGCGGTTTCAGGTCTGGTGCGACATAGTGAGCAGATTGCATTTGCTTGGCCACCATTTTTTATGATGCGGTCTGCAGTCCACAGCTTGTTCTGCAGGATGAGCCAGCTGAAGAATTTGGTTTTGGCTTCTGCTTTCACCTTCCAAATGCGTTCCCAGTCATGATCTGCATATGCCCCTATGAACTGTGCTTGATATGCGGAGCTGGCTGAGTATTTGCCATCACCCGAGAGCTTCCAGGAGATATCATCTGGTTGTTGGGAAAGTTGAACCTGCTGTAGACGTTGCCAAAGATATACAAACTGGTTGATTTCCAATGTTGTGGCAATTCGACGGAGGCCTCTTTTCCACTGACCATTGTGTAGGGCAGTCGCCACTGATTCGTGCTTGCGCCAGGCGAGCCGGTATAGGTCTGGAGCGATCTGCTTTGGTGCCTGACCCTCTAGCCACGGATCATGCCAGAAGGATGCCCGCTGTCCACTTCCGAGTGTGATTGTGGTGCATGCCCGGAATAGGTCAAGTTCCGTGGGTGTGTGCTGCATTGCCAATTCGGACCATGGTTTATTGGTGTCCTTCCACTTGAGCCACTGCCACCGCAGACGCAAAGCACGATTGAAAGCTGCTAGCTCTGGCACACCCAAACCACCGAGGCATTTTGATCTTTGTACTCGTTTCCAGTTGACAAGGCAGTGTCCTCCTTTTAGCCTCATCGGACCCCTTCCACAGAAAGTTCCGTCTGATTTTGTCAATTTTTTGATCGCCCAATTGGAGAGTCGGAAGACCGTCATGTGGTATGTCGGAATGGATGATAGGACTGCCTTCACTAATGTTAATCGTCCTGTCTTGTTCAACAGCCTCCCTTTCCATCCTGGCAATTTAGCTGCCACCTTGTCAATAATTAGTTGCTCGTCGTTGCGGTTCAGTTTGCCTATTTTCAGAGGTAGGCCTAGGTATTTGCATGGTAGTTGTCCTTGTCGTGCCTGCAAGTTGCCCAAGATTGGCGCTAAATCAATTTGCTCACATCTGATCGGATATACTTCTGATTTCTGGAAGTTTGTGTGCAATCCGGTTGCTTCCCCAAAGTGTTGCAGGATGCGCTGTAGGTTGTCAATATCATTCTGTATTGGGCGCACAAAGAGCATGGCATCATCTGCGTATAGGCTTGTGCGCATTTTGATCGGTGAGGCTCCGATTGGGGATAGCAGGCCATGTGCTGTTGCTTTCTCTAGGAGTTGTTGCAGTGGGTCCATGGCAAGAATGAATAGCATGGGTGACAAAGAATCACCCTGTCGTAGTCCCCTTCGGTGTTGGATGGGCTGCCCGGGTTCCCCGTTGAGGAGGATGCGTGATGTTGTTGTGGCCCAAAGCAAGGCTAGGATGTCTCTCCAACGTTGTCCAAACCCCAACCGCTCCAAGATCTCAAGCAGGTATTCCCAGCGGACGCTGTCAAAAGCTTTGGCGATGTCCAATTTAATGAGCAACATCGGTGTCTTGGACCTGTGAAAGTGTTGTACTGCCCCATGAACATATTGAAAATTGTCTTGGATGCATCTTCCTTTGATGAAGGCGCTCTGACTATGAGAAACCAAGTTATCTAGGTACGGTGCCAATCTGTTAGCCAAAACCTTTCCAAGTATTTTTGCAATGCTATGCATGAGGCTGATTGGTCGGTAATCTCCAACCTATGCTGCCCCATCTTTTTTCGGCAATAGAGCAATATTGGCGGAGTTGAGTAATTGCCAGCAGCCCTGTCTACGGTCGAAGAGCTGTTGTATTGCTGCCACTAGGTCATGTTTGATTATGTGCCAGGTTGCCTTGAAAAAACCTCCGATGTATCCGTCCGGTCCCGGTTCTTTATCTGTAGGTGCAGTCATGATTGCTTCCTTGATTTCATCTACCGTGACATCGACCTCAAGGTGCTGTAAGTCATGCTGTTGGATGTCCAATAAATCCCAATTTAGTGTGATCTCACGTGGAGGTGCAGTTCCTAGCTGCCCCGAAAATGCTGTAGCAGGGTCGCCGCTTTGCTTTCATGTGATGTGTGCGTAACTCCCTGGTGGCACAAACTTGGTATGTGGTTTTTCCGTCTCCGGCCATTCGCTCGCAGATGGAATAGTCTCGTGTTAGCATCTCCTGCGCGGATAGATGTGAGCCTTGAGCGCTGTCTTATTTTGATGCGTCGAATTGATGCAAGTGCAAGAATCTGATTCTTGGACAGGCGCCTCAAGCTGATTTCTGCGTCTGTTAGATGACGTTGCTCCCTGAGTTGGTCAAGTTGGTAAACAACCCGTTCAGCTATGTCTGCTTGTTGTTTGAGCTCGCTGACCCGCTGCTTGTTCCATGTTCGTAGTGCCTTGGACAGTCTTGCCAGTTTGATGTGCATCACTCTTGCTTTATTTTGAGACCTAAGAGGTTGACTCCATGATGATTGCACCAGATCCAGAAATTCTGGTTGCCGAATCCAAAACGATTCGAATCGAAACCCCTTGTATCTCCGATTGAAAGGTGTGCAGGTGAGTATCATTGGGCAGTGATCAGATACCGAAGTACCAATGGCCTGTAGGTAGCACTCAGGGTGGTCCAGCTCCCAAGTCCTTGTACAGAACACATGGTCAATTTTTGTTTGGGTAGGGTTGTCCGTCTCGCTGGTCCAAGTGTATTGCCTCCCGTGTAGGTGAATATCCTTGAGCTCCAACTCATCGAGGAGCCATTTGAAGCTGTTCATTAGTCGACGGTTGATGTTGGCATTGTTCTTTTGACATGATCTGTAGATAAGGTTGAAGTCCCCAAGCAACACCCATTTGTCAAGCACCTGCAACCTCAGTGCACGAATTTCAGCCAGGAATTGGAGTTTCTCATTGTCTCCTTGAGGGCCATACACTCCTGTGAACGACCATGTACCATTGTCTGATTTCCTCCTAATTTGTGCTGTAATGGAGAACTGACGGACATCAATCTGCTGCAACTCATAATGATCTTGTGAACAGGCAATGAGAACTCCACCCCGGACACCATCTGCCGGCAAGGCTGCATAGTTGCCCAGAAATTGATTGCCCAATGTCGTGCACACAACACTATCGTCCACCACTGCCAACTTAGTTTCCTGCAAGCAAACTATAGTCCCATGATGATCATTGATCAGGTCTTTAACCACCTGCCTCCTTGCGGATTGGTTCAACCCACGAACATTCCAGTTGAAGATAATGCAATTATGATCACTTATCATTACTGAATGTTGGTACCACGAAATGACATGAAATGAAGTTGACTGACTGGAACAGATACAAGCAGGGTACAAGTTCTAGCGGACACTTGTTATTGAAGCTGACTAACATTTGAATCCGTAGACACCTAAATGGTTGCCTGCCCTACTGGAGGGGCTCGATCGCGACGTCCGGCATAAGATCGTCAAGTGCTTGCGCCGCCTGCTGTTTGTTAGTACCAGAATACTTGGCGAGACACTGCTGTTTCTTGGAGGCATTGACTATGCGGGGCTGCTCTGGTGTCCCCAAGTGCTTCTTCTTGACCTCCATGGCTCGTGCGGTGACCGTCTGATTGGGCGGAGCCGCTGCCCTTGCAGCGCGCTGCCGCTCGCTGCAGCGACGTTGGGTCATTGACGCGTCCGAAGCCGCCGGAGTAGCTTGTGGGTGCGGACGTAGAGTCGCGTGGTGGATAATCGGAGCTGGCGGGGTTGTCGTGGCAGCGTTGAGGAAGTGTTGGAGTGCATTGCCGCTGTTGTACATGGTGTGCTCGACGTCTGGTCCAGTGGAGCGTGGCGGTGAGTCCAGCAGACCCGGCGGCAGCGCCGTCCGCTCTCGCGTCGTCGTCGAGGGAAGGTGCCTGCTCCCCTGCAGTTAGCACCGAAGGATCCTTGAGGAGGGACACGCCCGCGGCCCAGGGAGTAGATGGGCTCGACCGGCCAGCATTTTGGCAAGCCCACGGCTCGCCATCTGGCCCCAGCAGCATGCCGGGCCGTCCCCGGCGGCCCATCCCAGGTCGTAGCAGAAATGGGCCCCGGGTGGGCAAGGAGGATTCAAACAGCATGGGGTCGTGGGGGAGCGCTGACGTAGCACCGCCAGGTCGGAGCTTGTCTTCATGTCCGGGGTTGCACCGAGGCATGACAGTCCGAGTGGCCGGCCGAGGGACCGGGTCCCGTCGGCCACGCGGAGTGAAGAAACCACATGCCGGTCCGGCGTGGCCACTGTGCCTGTCCACCGTTTGGCGTGTAGCACAGCCCCATGTGCGTGTAGGCTTGTGGCGGGGGCAGTATTGCTCGCGTTGGGGCCCGGCTCCGTGGGCCCCATGGCCGGTCCCGTGGAGGCGTCGGCGGCCATCCGTCCCACCGTCGGCAAGCCCGGTGCCCGCGTTCCGTGCGGTGCACCGGGTGACGAGGAACGGTCCCGGCGACGGTTGGTGTCCCTGCGGCCGTCGCGCGCGTGCCGGCCGATCGGCATGGTGTGGTCGTCGCGGAGACCACGACTCCGGTCCCACCGCTGAAGCTTGGGCCACGGCGCGGACGGAGAGCTCGGCGGCGAGTAGTCCAAGATGTAGTCGACGTGGAGGATGACCTCGTAGGACAGCAAGCCGACGGGGCTGTGCCGGAGAGCGCCGGAGGTGTCCGCGGTGGGCGGATTCCTCGAGGCGGAGCGCCCCTTCCTTGGCGAAGCCGTTGGGGTTGTCCGTCCAAAGCTTGACACAAGCAGCATGCTGATTCCTTGTCGCTGTTGGGGCTGTCGATGCATTCGATCGGTGTGTTCTGGTCGAACAACACTTTGATGGTCTCCCGGTTGCCGTGCGTGTACTGGGACGCCCTCGACGCACGGGCGCATCATGAACCGGAGTTCAGCAGCATCGGCTGTCACCATGCGCGTCCAGGGCAGGAAGTGCATCCTGGCGCCGCCAAGGTCGACGCCGTTCGGGCAAGAGAGGGCGTGGTTCCGGAGCCGCTCATGGGAGAAGAGGATGATGAATCCGGTGGGGTGGTGGTCCGAGATTTCCATCTCGCATCCGGGGATGTGAAGCTGGTCCTCCATGGCGTGTCGCGTACACGCGCCGGTGATGGGCACACGCTCGTCGTGGCGGACAACGACGCCGACGACGGCGCGACGAGAGTACTTGGCCTCCTCCTCGGCTAGCACTGCAGTGTATGGTGCACATCCCACAACTCGCGACGGGCGGCGCCGGGCATGACCTCGGGGGAAACGGCGCAGGGTGCCATGGTGGGATGCGGTGGGGATGTGGTGCCGGCAGGTGGCGGTGGTGGTGGTGGAGATGGTGGTGGCGGGGGTGGAGGAGATGGGGAGGATTTGGCAGGTGGGAGATGAGGGAAGGGTGTCTTGCGGTGGCGGGCACGGTGTCCGGAGTGGAGGCGAGAGGAGCGGCGTGGCGGGTCTCGGCAGTCCGCGACGCGGTGGTCGGAAGCGAGGCACCGGAAGCAACGGCCCGTGGCCTGCCTTTTGAAGAGCTCCGGGATGGAGGTCCCGAGGCGCGTGGAAGGCGTGCCTGTGCTGGCCGGCGTGCGCTGGGCGCTGCGAGGCGGGCGAGTGCGCGCAGATTGCCGAGCGACGTCTTGCCCGGCGGCGGACCTCCTGCCATCCTTGGCTGTCAAGGTCGGGGTGGCCATTTTCGGCGTGCGGGTGTGACACCGGTCGCCGGACTTTCACCGTTGGGGTACGGCGCGCTGCGCGAAGAGGAAAGGTAGGCTTGGAATGGATGGAATTGGGGACGACGATAATGGAGCGCAGGGCACGCGGCCTGGCCAGGCCTGGCCTATCCGGAGTTATGGTTTTGTCTTGGCCGGGTTGACGGGGTGGGGGGGGGTGGAGCGCATTGAAGGGCTGGCTTTGGTGGAGCTGGTGGAGTGGAGGGCCTTGATGGCGCGGATGGCGTGGAAAGGAGCGCCGCCTTGAAGTCTAGCTTCTTGGCTGCATTCTCATGGCTGCTGCTGTAGCTCTTTGGACTCGGCGTGAAGGAGTAGTCGACTGGTTCCAGACTGAGAGCTGTTGAGGAGGTGTGGCGCGGGCTGGTTGGGGAGGAGGCGCTGGAGGCGGTCGGGCTGGAGGGCTGGGAGGTGGCTTGGGGGCTGGTCGCCGGAGCCGGGGTGGCCGCCGGCGAGGTAGAGCGAGCAGCAGGAGTGGCGGCGGTGGAGAGCGCTCCCCACCCAAGGCCGGTCTCCATCGTTTTTTAGCAGCTTTTTCTAGTCACTTTTTCGGAAATAGAATCTTCAACCTAGTGAAAATTTTGTAATATCTACCAAATTCATCCTTTGGATGTAGATACTGGGATATATCCATTTGGTTGATGAAATATAACTCCCATTTTTAACAAAAGAAAAATGTCCCAAACTTAACACTGGATTCTAATGGCATCCACGGGTTCCTAGAGGAGTTAAATACCTAATCCTCATCGCATAAGTACTGCTATTTTTGAATTTCTATTAGAAAAGAACTAACGACAGTTTTCACCATTTGTCAGTATTTGAAGTTCTGTGACAACATGTGACAGCAAATTTTGCTACTACAGGGCATTGATCTTAGTGCGCCTAGTCGCCGTCGTCCTATTCTTCATCTGGCGCATCAGGCACAACGACTCCAATGTAATGTGGTTCTGGACACTATCTGTGGTCGGGGACGCCTGGTTCGGTTTCTCCTGGCTCCTCAATCAGCTCCCGAAATTCAACCCCATCAAGAGCATACCTGACCTTGATGCCCTCAGGCTCCATTATGACCTCCCTGACGGAACCTCGAAGCTTCCTGGAATTGATGTCTTCGTCACCACGGCTGACCCTGTTAACGAGCCGATACTCTGCACCATGAACTCAGTCCTCTCCATCCTTGCTGCTGACTATCCGGTTGACAGATACAGTTGCTATGTCTCGGATGACAGCGGCTCATTGATCCTTTACGAAGCGTTGGTTGAGACTGCTAACTTTGCAGCTCTGTGGGTTCCATTCTGCCACAAACATTGCATTGAACCAAGAGCACCAGAGAGCTATTTTGGGCTGGAACTGCTGAAACAGACTGAATATGGACCTGAGGGGTTCATGAATGACTACAAGAGGGTGAAGATGGAGTACAATGATTTCAAGATGCGCTTGGATAATCTCTCTGATGCTATCCGCAAGCGATCAGATGAGTACAACAGCATGAGGACTTCAGAAGGAGATGCAGAGGCTACTTGGATGGCCAATGGGACACAATGGCCAGGCACATGGATTGATCCAACTGAAAATCACAGAAAAGGACACCATGCTGGAATCGTTAAGGTATATCAGAAGTTCACTTTATAGTCATTTATTTTCTGATAAGCACATAATAATAAGGGAAACCCTCTGACTATCGTTTCACAGATATTTAGCTTATATTTAGCCTTGTAGATACCTACAACAAACTTTCCCATTGATTCCTTAATTCTTTTAACAGGTTGTGTTGGATCATCCAAGCCGTGGGCATCATTATTGTCCAGAAGTGAATTACGGAAACAATCACAACATCAGCACCACAGATGTTCGCCTACCTATGCTTGTGTATGTCTCCCGTGAAAAGAATCCAAGCTACGACCACAATCAGAAGGCGGGTGCCCTGAATGCACAACTGAGAGTCTCTGCGCTACTCTCCAATGCACAATTCATCATCAACTTTGACTGCGACCACTACATAAAAAATTCTGAAGCTCTGCGTGCAGCTGTCTGCTTCATGCTAGACCAACGGGAAGGTGATAATACTGCCTTTGTTCAGTTTCCCCAGCGCTTTGACAATGTTGACCCCTCAGACCGGTATGGCAACCACAACCGTGTCTTCTTTGACGGGACAATGCTTGCCCTTAATGGCTTGCAAGGGCCATCTTATCTTGGCACTGGATGCATGTTCCTTCGCATAGCACTCTATGGAATTGATCCACCTCATTGCAGACCAGACAACATAGCAGCTAAATCTAACAAGTATGGAAAGTCCAATGCCTTCCTAGACTCTGTCACACAAGGAATAAAGCAAGAAAGGTCAATCACACCGCCACCGCTTGATGACGCAATTGTTGCTGAGATGGCGATGGTTGTGACTGCATCATATGATAAAGGAACTGACTGGGGTAAGAGTGTTGGGTACATCTATGATATAGCAACAGAAGACATAGTGACAGGATTTCGCATCCATGGGCAAGGATGGCGCTCCATGTACTGTACAATGGAGCATGAAGCATTTTGCGGCACCGCACCGATCAACCTAACTGAGCGCCTCCACCAAATTGTTCGCTGGTCTGGTGGGTCCTTAGAGATGTTCTTCTCCCACAACAACCCACTCATCGGTGGCCAGAGGGTCCAACTCCTTCAGCGTGTCTCCTACCTCAACATGACAATCTACCCAGTCACATCAGTCTTCATTCTGCTATATGCTCTCTGCCCAGTTATGTGGCTTATACCCCATGAAGTACACATCCAGAGACCATTCACCATATATGTGGTGTACCTTCTCATAATTATCATGATGATCCACATAATCGGCTGGCTCGAGATAAAATGGGCAGGCGTCACATGGATGGACTACTGGCGCAATGAGCAGTTCTTCATGATTGGCTCAACGAGTGCATACCCAGCAGCGGTGCTGCACATGGTGAAGAAACTGCTCACCAAAAAGGATATCCACTTCAGGGTCACTTCCAAGCAAACAACCGCTGACACCAATGACAAGTTTGCTGACTTGTATGAAATGCGATGGGTGCCCATGCTGATCCCAACATTGTTTGTTTTGGTTGCTAATGTTGGTGCTGTTGGTGTGGCCATGGGCAAGGCAGTGGTGTATATGGGAGTATGGACAATGGCACAGAAGACGCACGCAGGGCTTGGCCTCCTGTTCAATGTGTGGATCATGGTGCTCCTTCACCCATTTGCGCTGGCAATCATTGGTCGGTTGGCAAAGAGACCAATCATCCTTGTGGCTTTGCTTCCACTAGTCTTTGCAGTTGTGGCCATGATTTATGTGGCTCTACATATCTTACTGGCTAACGTTATTCCAATCTAGGTGACATAATACAAGAACTGTGGTAACATTCAGCTTGTGCAGTAAACATGGAACCAATTATTTTCCAATATACCGATAAAAAATTTGCATTTTCATTTTGGTCCTATACAACCAATTTCATTTTCAATTGGGCAATGGAATTGTAAATATGGATTTTCTACATACTAGGCAAACCATTTGCACCTATTAAAGATGCTATAAGTTAGAAGTGGCGTTTTAGACACATATTTCACTCACACATATATTTTGTTCTCTGATAAAATAGAAATTAATCCTTTTTTCTTTTCTTTTTTGTAAATTTAGGGACGTTGCACCACAAAGTATTCTACATTTCATGGAACAAACACACACGCAACCTCAGTAGCATTTCATCGAACACTTGTCGAACATACGACAACAGGAGCTCCCTAGACAAGCAAATTAGTTAATTTCTTCAAAACAGATTGATACAGAGGAAAACGTAAGCTTACATGCGGGAAGGACAGGCTTGCTGAGGCGCGGAAGCCACAGAAGCTGACGGTGACAGCTTTGCCGGAGAGCAACAACAGCAGTCGCCATCCGCGTGCAAGAGGGCTTCGGTTGCCCTTTGCCTAGTGCCCCTCGGTCTTGCATACAGCTTGCTGGGCTTTAGCGAGCTCAGATAATGCACGGATATAAATGGGCCGACAACCAAAGCGGCCGGAGTGTTTTATTAATATTTGTTAGATCTACGGATCTTGCATCGCACTAGATAATCATGTGTAGTAGAACATGTTCATGCATTCGGGTACATACACGAGAGAGAGAGAGAGAGAGAGAGGGAGGGTTACCGACCGGAGGCGGCGGAGGGGTAGCCGGGGCCGGAGAGGTTCGCGGAGGAGGACCCTTCGCCGTTGTTGGCCATCGGAGCGCCGGTGAGGAAGTCGAGCGCGTAGATCCGGAACGGGGTCGGACGTCGTTGCCGGCGGAGTCCTTCGGGCCTCCAACGGCACCGACCGAGGACGGCGGCGGCGTGCGGAGTCGACGTCGTGGATGGCGGCGGCGCTTCCCGTCACCGACTCGCGCGTCCCTCGAGATCGGCTAGGGTTTGTGGGGTGAGGTGGTGGCGGCGGCGAACGGTGAACTTAGGTCCTCGTGCCGTGCCGGCCCCACCCCCTTTTATATGCGCAGCGTGACGGGGACCCACCAGCCACTTGTTTGGGCTGGGCGCCCCGATCGGGCGGCTGTCAAGGGTTATGGGCCTTTGGGCCCATACGTGTGGAGATCAACCTAACAGTATTATTATTTGCCTCCTTTTATAAACACATGGCTCGTATATGCACACGAGTACTCTACTATATGAACACACTATACACATCCCACCTATAGGAGCATCATCGAAAATCGATCCAGCTTGAATTTGAGATCCTCACAGCCACCTCAATGGCGTTATGTACACTAAAGAATTATCCATAAAAAAATATGATAAAGTCCACTTTACTCCTTTCAAGCATGATCAATGTCCAGATAACCTTCTAAACTTTTGTTTGGTTTGTTTTGCCCCTCTTGTTCCTGAAATTAAATCATGTTACACCTTTAATTAGTATTTTAATCCCAATTTGCTGAGCAAACCGGGATTAAGTTGAGATTACAATATTCATGTCACATTTGTGATTTGAATGTAGGGAGCTAAGGTATGTGTTTTCCTTTTCTTTCAGAAGAAGAGAAGCGTTTAGGTCTGTTGCTCTCACGCAAATTATCTACTCCATTCTTTTCTTTTCTATTCTACTTTGGCTAAGAGTTTCTCCTGGCTTCTTTACAAGGTGTGAATTTCTGTCAAAGATTCATTTTTCACTTGAAAAATGTAGGATCTTTTACTTCTCACGATATTTGGTAATCCATTCTAATGGCCTGTGTTTGCTACAATATCATGCAAAACTATAAGAAGTCAAAAAATTAAGAGAAAAATTCAATGGATCCAGAAATACAACATCTAGAGAATTGCATAAAGGAAAATGTAAGTGCTATTCGGGATGAAAAATTAAATCGTGTTTTTTCCTCCAAATGTGAGTGGGCTAGAAACTGTGATGTCCTGCCATGCAGTGGTTTTTAAGTTTGATGGAGTGTTCTCAGGAGCAACAAGATCTGATTCAGTGCAGCCTCTCAAGTCCTTTGTCAGTGCAGAGTTCTGTGCTTTCCAGCTGAATTTGAGAGAAATAATGTGGTTTGTCCAACGAGGGTTGATGAAGCAGGTAGTAAAAGAAAGAGAAAAATCTGGATTTCACGGCAACATGGTAATTCTATGCCGTTACCGATAAAAGGGCTGTGGAAAGGTGGAGTCCTCAAGCGGCAGAGTGAAAGTCAATGTTGACAGTGCTCGAGTATTTGAGACAGATGTTTAGTTGAAAAAGACGCCTGCGTGCGCTGTTGATCTCATCAACAATGATTGTAGTACGTCTCCAGTTTAAGAATTAAATCTCTCGTTTACCCCTACAAGAAATTGCACTGACGTTATCTGACCGCCTTGAATAATTCCGACAGATACTGACTGGTCAAACGTATAGATTTCGGTAGACGACAATTTCCAAGCAACAAACACGAGTGCACGAGTTACATTTCTTTTTAAAAACACTCTACATGCCAATACTTCCCACAAATTTCTTGTTTGTTCAAAGAAACGAAGAGACCAGAAAAAAATAGCACTAGTAAAATATCAACTGGCTAGCTGGTTGCTTACAGGAGGCAGGCTGCGGCGCTTGCTGCTGATCTCACGAATGCTAGTGCCACTGAGAGTTGGGCTGTCCACCACTGGGCGCGCCATCCTTTGACCCACGCCCTTTTCCCTTAACGCCTCTTAGCGGAAAGTCTCGTGGTATTCTTCTGAACTTTTCGCAGCCATAGGAAGTCAGGAACAGCAGCAGAAAGGCATATATACAACGGCATTCGTAGACCAGATTGGGTGATAGACAACTTGTGACCTAGTCAATTGCACCTGGTTCTGCCACAGGGTAAACATATGCAACATCACTGCGTTCACCCGTGCCTTTCTGTCCAGCTGAGATTCTGATCTGAGATGGAGGTATGCAGTAACATCAGAGCGCTGTCACTTAAGGCCATAGCGTACAAGTTTTTACAAAGATGTCATTCGTGTTGAAAAACGCAAATTGATAACCTTTAATTTATTCGCCAGGTGACTTTCTGGCCCATTGTATTTGATAGGTCGTCGTCCGAACTCGGCGATGATCATCTATCCCTGTAGCCCACTAACCTGAACAAAAAAAGCATACATCAACGCGGCGGCTACCAGTTGTTGTTGTATTTTGACCATGCAGTTAACACCGAAAACGAATACCGATGCCTCCCACAAGCCTCCACCCTATTCTCTCCTTTCCGCCTCTTTCAGCATATGCCTATACGGCTAAACCTATATATAACGGCATAGTGCCCGTTCGGCAAAGCACCACCTAGGCACAAACAAGGAGGTTAGCCATGGCCGCGGCCGTGACTCGCAGGATCCATACCAGCCTCCACGTAGAGCCTAGCAATAATGGCATTGGCAATGAGGAGAGCCCGCGCTACAATGCAGTAGCGGACTCGCCCATGGCCAAGCGGATCGGCGACACCAAGGACAATGATGTCTGGGAGTCCGTCGAGGAAGGAGAGGTGTCGGGAGCCGGAGCTGGGAACAGCAGCCGTGCGGTGCTGTTCCGGACACTGAAAGTCAAGGGCAGCACCCTACATCCTTACAGGTCTGGCAGCTAATGAAGTTGAACGATATGAATTGCAAAGATCAAATTCGTGTGAGTTCTACTGTGTCTTGAGTGTGAGTTCTCCTGGTGTCCATATGTATGCTAATAATGGGTTTATATATCCGCCATGCGTCAGGTTCCTGATTCTTGTGCGATTGATCGCCATCATCGCATTCTTCATATGGCGCATCAAGCACAAAAACCAGGACGGTGTGTGGCTCTGGTTCATGTCCATGGTTGGGGACGTCTGGTTCGGCTTCTCGTGGCTCCTGAACCAGCTCCCCAAGCTCAACCCCATCAAGCGTGTTCCAGACCTCACCGCCATCAGAGATCAATTTGATTCCTCCAAGCTTCCAGGCATCGATGTCTTCGTCACCACCGTCGACCCGGTGGATGAGCCTATATTGTACACGGTGAACTCCATTCTCTCCATCCTTGCCACTGACTACCCAGTGGAGAAGTACGCCTGCTATCTTTCGGATGATGGCGGGTCGTTGATCCACTATGAGGCAATGTTTGAGGTTGCAAAATTTGCTGAGCTATGGGTCCCTTTTTGCCGAAAGCACAGAATAGAGCCGAGAGCACCAGAGAACTACTTTGGGATGAAGAGGCAACCATACATGGGAACTGTGCAAGAAGAGTTCAAGGGTGATCACAGGAGAGTGCGCAGAGAATATGAAGAATTCAAGGTGAGGATAGAATCCCTTTTTACAACTATTCGCCAAAGATCTGAGGCTTACAATATCAAGAATGGCAAAGAACATGGTAACAAAGCAACTTGGATGGCTGATGGGACACAGTGGCCTGGCACGTGGATGGAGCCAGCAGAGAACCATAGAAAAGGACATCATGCTGGAATTGTTAAGGTATGACCTACACCCTTTAGTAACTCCTTTTTTTAACAGTTTATCAACAAGAAGTTAGCCGCTGACATGCTCTTTGACAGGTCGTACTAAATCATCCAAGCTACAAACCACAACTTGGATTGCCAGCAAGCATTGACAACCCCTTTGACTTTAGCAACATTGACATACGCCTTCCCATGCTTGTCTACTTGTCCCGTGAGAAGTGTCCTGGCTATAACCACCAAAAGAAGGCTGGTGCCATGAATGTGATGCTTCGTGTCTCTGCCTTGCTCTCCAATGCACCCTTTGTCATCAACTTTGATTGCGATCACTACATTAACAACTCACAAGCTTTCCATGGCACCATATGTTTTATGCTGGACCCAAGTTTTGGCCAAAATACAGCTTTTGTCCAATTTCCTCAACGTTTTGATGATGTCGATCCTACAGATCGTTATGCCAATCATAACCGAGTCTTCTTTGATGGTACCATGCTCTCTCTCAATGGTCTACAAGGTCCCTCCTACCTTGGCACCGGTTGTATGTTCCGCCGTGTTGCACTGTATGGTATGGAACCAGCACGATGGAGAGCAGATAACATCAAGGTAACAGATAAGATAAAAGAATTTGGTAAATCTACATTATTCATAGACTCAATGCTAGATGCTGCAAACCAAGAGCGGTCTATCATACCCGTGTTATTTGAAGAGTCAATCAACAATGAGCTGACAACCTTGATGACTTGTGCTTATGAGGATGGCACTTCATGGGGAAGGGATGTTGGGTGGGTGTACAACATCGCAACAGAGGATGTTGTGACTGGATTTCGCATGCATCGTCAAGGATGGCGCTCCATGTATTGTTCAATGGAACCAGCTGCATTCCGTGGCACTGCCCCAATCAACCTCACTGAACGTCTCCTCCAAATATTAAGATGGTCAGGAGGTTCTCTTGAGATGTTCTTCTCCCATAGCAATGCATTCCTTTCAGGTCCCAGGATGCACCCCCTACAGCGGATTGCATACCTGAACATGTCAACTTATCCAATCGTCACGGTATTCATCCTAGCCTACAATCTCTTTCCAGTGATGTGGCTTATCTCCGAGCAATTTTACATACAAAGACCATTCAGCACATACATCCTCTACCTCATCACAATCATTGCAATGATCCACGTGATTGGCATGTTTGAAGTAAAATGGGCGAGCATCACCTTGCTGGACTGGTGCCGCAACGAACAGTTCTACATGATCGGCTCGACGGGTGTGTATCCAACAGCAGTTTTGTACATGGTACTGAAACTTATTACAGGGAAGGGGATATATTTCAGGCTCACCTCGAAGCAGACAGAGGCTTCCTCCAACGACAAGTTTGCAGATTTATATGTGGTAAGGTGGGTGCCATTGCTAATCCCAACGATTGCAGTTCTGGTTGTGAATGTCGCAGCTGTTGGACTGGCAGTTGGCAAGGCAGCAACCTGGGGTTGGTTCACAGAGCAGGCACAGCACGCTCTGCTTGGAATGGTGTTCAATGTGTGGATTTTAGTGCTTCTCTACCCGTTTGCACTTGGGATTATGGGACAGTGGGGAAAGAAACCTGTAGTTTTATTTATTATCCTAGTAATGGCTATTGGTGCAGTCACGGTCATATATGTCGCCTTCCATGCTGCGTACCAGATTGCAAGTTCTGTTGGTAACGCAAAATCAATGACCGGGTCATCTGGGTAGATATGGTCCATTTTTGTAATGGTACTGAACACTCGGTTCAATAATTTGGATGCTTATTAGCTCTGTTGTTATCTCAAGTAAGAGTTGTAATCATCCAACCAAGATGTTGACAAGAAAGTATTCAAGACTTTTTTGGCTCTTTTACTGTATTCTATTCTAACTTATGTATTTGTGGTATGAAACCAAACCAGACCAACAGGACAGCATCCAATACCATACGTTTCAATCCTTGAGTTCTAAGTGCTTACCAAATTAATCAAACAGTGAATCTCATGATTAAAATGTGAGCTTTAGTTGTTTCAGTAGTGTCTCGCAAGCAATGAAATAAGTGATCCTCTGATAAGATGGCATCAGCTTGTTCTGGAGCCCTTTGCAGAAAGAACTAAATAAAGCAGGAATATAGCCCCAAGAAAACAGTCACACAGCGACAAATACTTTGATGACCATAGCGTGATACAGGAAGTGAAGGAAAACATTGACTACACAAGATAAACTTCTGTGAGATCTTCCAAACATTTTAGTAGTGTTCGAGAATCAGAGGAAATCTTTTTTTTTTTTTTTTTTTTGAAAACGCAGGAGAAGCTGCGCTTTATTGCAATTAGAGAGGAAAGGAGGGTCCCCTACATGTTCCTCACTCATATGGGGACCAAAACAGAAATCTAAATTAATGCTAGCACCATATCTGAAGTAATGGTATCTGAACCATGAAAGAATCTAGATATCTGGTGTAATTTCAGTATGATTCACTTTGCAAATTATGGCTTTATGAAACTTATTGCCGGCCAACAAAAGATAAACTACACCATTTGATGGAACAAAATGCATAGGCATGACATTTAAAGGTAAAGCATCTACGCGAGATTTAAAATCAGGGCGTCAGGCAAAATAACTTGTACAGAACTGCGGCAACGCTGTAAGAATTATCACATCACTTACCGTACAGCTCAAGCTGATGTGGGGTGAGCATGGAAGACCTCGTGTATTTGAAGGCTTCAAAATGCAGATCCCTTCCGGCTGCTATCCATCCTATCCTTCTGATCTTCAGTTCAGAACCTTAGTTCATCCTGCGGACCAAAAATTCCTTCACAAATGTTGATTTGACCATCTGAACCATTTCAGACAAAACAACAAATAGCTTGTGCGCATTGGTAAATCAAAATGAGAGGAGGCATCACCATTTCGTTGCTGGCAGAAGATCCCAGACGACAGATGCAATCCAAGAGCGAGCGAGTACTGCATTGTCTTCCATGTCGTAGGATGAACAGTCGCTACAGGAGCTGCAGAAAGAGCCGAGCAGACGAACTATAGGGAAGAGCGAAAGGCGCTACAGTGCGGAGCAAACTGATGTATCCTGTGTGCCGACGGAATGCCTTGAAGGCCCGGAGACGTACGCCCGCCGAGTGAGCTGGTGAGCGCCGTCGCCCCTGGTGGCGCAGTGGCGCGCGAGTCGCTTGAAGCGATGCGGCTGGCTGGAACCATGGTTGCCGAGGCGAATTGAGGGAGCGGTTGGCACAAGAGAGCACGACAACACATCTCCCCGACGTTGCTGTCAAAGAAACATTCTGCTTTCGAATAGGCAGAGAGCAAACGCACAACGCACCAGCCCGGTCCACACAGAGTTCGTTCCTGATAAAATAAAAATTAACTAAAGTTCTGCGTTATTTAAAATTAACCATGGTCCACTGTAAGCTTCGGTCACTAATAATTAATAATCCCATTTTGACAACCTCGTCGATACACTAATATGTCAATCTGTCTAATCGCTGAGCATGCACATCAGTCACCGCGGCACGCCAGTTCAGCTCAGTTCGGTTGGCTCAGGGGCCCTGTTCGTTTCCTGCCATACAAAAATTATCCATCGCGTTAAAGATAATCTTACTTATTTAGTAAGTACTTTTATTAATTTAATGACAAAGCACTATGTCACGACCTCCACTCTAATTTGCAAGACGAATCTAATGATCCTAATTAATCTATGTTTCTGCTACGGTGATGCTTACGAGTAAACATCTTCTAATAACATCATAATTACTCTCGTTGGATTCGTCTCGTGAATTAAATAGGAGGAGTCTGCGATTAGTTTCGAGATTAGACTTTATTTAGTCTTTCGAAAATAATAAAATTCTCTTTGATTTGACCCCTTTAAAAATTATATACCTGGAAACGAACACACCCTCAACTGTAGAGTACAGCAGGCGCTATGCACTTTGCAGGGCCCGCCATATACTCCTGGATTGGATGGATTCGGGCATTCAGCTGATCAGCTGATTGCCATTGCCAATCTGATTTTTTGGCGTACGCCTCACCGACACTTCCAACTTGCAGCAGCGTCAGCCTGCAGCCTGTCCCGCACAGATACGAGCGCAAAAAATAAGGACACCGGGGGCGCCTAAGCTAGTGGACGCAATGATACGCGGCGCAGCACACAGGGTAATGGATTAAAAGCGAGCAGCCAACTACAGTTTCGGCAGGCGTCCAAAGATCGCCGATGAGCACGCCCTTTGCTGCACGCGAGCAAAGCTGGACGGTAATGGCGCAACGGAGACTACACTAGTCCCTAGTGCGCGCGTTTGGAAGAACCTGCTGCTGTATTGTGCGCGGCTCGAGGATCCGATGTGACGTACCGTCTGCTCCGGAGAGGAGCTGGACACGATCGATGCCGCGCCGGACCACCAACCAGCCGCGACGTCGATGCCCGATCCGCCATCAGCTGTGTCCACTGCGAATTTAAGCGTCGGAAGGGGATTATTGCCGGGATTCATCACAACGTATAAGACATTTTGTGAACATTATTATTGTTATGATGATCCAGGAGTTTCACTAGAGAGAATTCGATTCTGAAACGGCACATACATATCACGCATTTTTAATTTATTGACTATGCCTTATACATAATCAAAGATCCACGAGCTGCGCGAGCTTAGACTAGTTATTAATAAGGTGCATCAAGATCGTAAACTAGTTATGGATGGATGGGCACGCCACAGGAGCTGCATTTCTTAACTTATCTCTCAAGGTTGCAAGGGTGTTGTTACACTTGCATTACTGGCCTACAGGTGTGTACTAGCTCTGTATCCAAAATATTGTCGAATCATGTCGGGTGCGCAGCATCCTGTCACCATATAGTGTTTACTAATGTATGCATAGAATCTAATCTTGATGAGATGGGGAATGTTTAGAACTGTGACTTCACGTGTTGATCAGAAATGGGAAACGCAAAACTGACGGCACGTGACAACTTGGCAAGGCACCTCGGGAGCCCTTTTCCCATTCATCAGGCTGTGATGATGCCAATTCAGAAAGAATTCTCGCCCGCAAAAAGAAATTCTATATGTGTGCATTGCATATAAAACAAAAGTAGTAAAGACAAACTTTTACAACATCGCGAAGGACCCATATGTGGCGGTAGCATCAGTCATAAGGACCGCTCTTTTACATATATACCTCCTTTATTACAAGATCTCTAGTAGGTGGTACACTTGCTGATTGGCATAATCGAGCAGGTAACATTTTTCATATCAACTTAATGTATTACAAAATGGTAACGAAGAATTTGTTGTACGACATTCTACGAGTGTGTCTTTTGACGGAAGATGTGTTTTCAATATATAACTACTTTTTAAAATATTTTTGGACTCTTTGCTTCCTTCTTAAATGAAAGAACAATGTTCCTCGTATTTAAAAAAAAAGATATTCACAAGCGTGTCATTTGCTATGTGATATTAATCTAGAATATTTCGGTGAGCATAGGGGCATGTGCCCATAAAAACTCTCTTATCGAGATTTGACGGCTTAGATTTTGCAAGATATGATCTGACACTTTGTGCATAAATTTAATATGTTTATACTTTAAATTATGATTTAATGCATTAATAAGATATATTTTCAACTAATTTGATATATTCAATAGTATGATCGTAGTTTTATTATTTATATTTGATCATAATTAATAATTAAACTAGAGTGAGAAAGTACCTTTATCCTCACAAAAATTATACTCTTACAAAAAAGAAACACACAATTCACGATTTGCTCGTTGCATTAATTGATGATACCCTCGCAAAAAAAAATGATGGTAGACCGGGACACTCCTTTCATTGTTCTGGCTACCTGAAAGAGATGTGGTCTGAATTATATGCTGACCCTACAGCGAGTGGTCTTCTTTCTTTGTTTCATGCGTCTGGGGTGGGGAATTTTGTCCATTCGAACATGTCTCTTATGGTTTATGGCTTTATGCACCGATGGAAATTAACAGAAAAAAAAAGCATAGCGGACTACCACTAGTGGTCTTCTTTCTTATACAATGCACGCTAAAAACATTATGTATCTGCATTTCTCACGTGCTGAATCAGAAGATCATATATAATATACGTGAGGTGCCGGTCGGCAGCGTGAATTCACAGAGATTGTATATGTTGCATGCAAGATGTCCTTGTGCACCAATTCCATGCTGGCCGATCGCAGTGGTCGATTAGTGTTATGCCCACGACATGCATGCGTGTCTGCACAGTCAGATTTGAATACCATATGCATTGTCACGTATCAATATCTGATTACTGCCTAAATCCATAGGAGTAGACATGTATTTACTCGTAGCCACTATGGTTTCAAATCTCTCGCTATAGCCTTTTAAGGTGCTACACCACCATCTATGTTTATGTACAAATTTAGCCGTTATCTCCCGTATAGCCCGATTTAGGTCCACTATGAGCTATTTTAGAGGCACACCGCTAAACCTCTTAACCTGCTATTTAAAACATTGGTAGCCACCGACGAAGCCACATTTAGGCCAACCTGGGCTCCCCCCTCGTTGCTCTGATTTCTTTGAGTAGTGAACATTAATTGAGGTGATAAGATGATTAATCACCATGATTATCAAGATAAGTGTTCACTCTAGCCCCTGCTGGCACACTGACTCCGGCTTCGCCGGTGCTCATAACATGCTTCTTATGTTTTCCTTCATGATTTGTGTAAAAGTAATGATTTAGAAGGACGGGGTTATCGCGCGGCTGGTCATGTGACCCCATCGGAAGCCGCCACGCGTCCTTTCTCTCCGATCACCACCACTACCCTCGTGACCTTTGGTGCCGTCCACGGCGTCGGTTCCACCGATGGCGGGACCACGACCACTTGCCAACAAACGGTGACAACTGCGTCGCCTCGTTGCGCTACCTGCACCACTCGCTGCTATCGATAACAACTTCGTATCAACACTACCGCCACTGGCCCCATCCATTGCTTGTCTGTCGCCCCCGGCTATGGCACTTGCACAGCCTTGTCGGACCGCCACCTGAAAACCTTCTCTAAGCCCGTCGAGGAAGGAACAACCCCCAAAACCCTAACTAACCAAGCTCACCACCCACGACAACAACATTGCCGCCATGTCGCGCCCTTGACTAGATGACAAGAAGATGGGTCGGGATGAGCACGGAGTGATAAGCGCGATTGAGTTCCGGCGCGGTCCTTTTCGAATTCAAAAGTGTTCACTTGTGCAACCAATACAAAATTAATCTTGCGATTTCACTTCACTTCTAAGAGAGAATTCACTTCACTTATAAGAGCAGCCATAACGGTATCCAAAAGGGAGCCATGAGCAGGAAACGGGACCATGTAAGGCTATCTCTCCAACGATGGGGGAGATCTAAAACCTATATCGAGTGTCGATGAAGGCTATTTCGGCTAAAAGGATATATCCATAACTTTTCATCACCAACGTAGGTCCGAAACGGGGTTCGTCGCTCCAAGCTCCGGTGGGTGCGGGGAGGAATCTCGGACAACCAAGAGCTCGGACACGCGCGCGATGGGAGCTCGGCGCGCAGGTGGAAGCTTGGACGCGGGCACGATGAGAGCTCAGACGGGATCTTAGACACTACCACGAGACGGAGGTGGGCTCGAGCTCGGACGCGAGCTAGAGCTCCGGCGGGTGGAGGCGGGGCTGGAGCTCGGACGCGTGTTGGAGCTCCGGCGAACAACGACGGGATCTCGAGACGGCGGCGCGGGTGAATGTGGGTGGAGCTCATACGCGAAGGCGGTGGTGGAGGCGGGTGAATCGATGAAGGTCCTTCATTGGAGAGCATTTTTTACATTTTAAAACCTATTTATGTTTGGATGGCCATGTGGGTCTTTCGTTGGAGTTAACTTTTTTACATTTTAAAACATATTTTAGGTTTGGGTGATCATCTTTAGGTCTTTCGTTGGAGTTAGCCTAAGTACGTTGGAGTGGACGACCATGGGTGTACTGGATTCAAAATTCACCTTCAAATTTGGTTCTATTGAAGCCGCACGGAATAAAATAATATTTGTGAGGCTAGCCGTTGTTGTACGGTTGTACCTTATCGGACAGTTATTGTTGCTCCTCCTCTACGTCACACCTGGTTAAGGCTCTGTTTGGTTCGTGTCCAAAGTTTGCCACACCGCGTCAAAGCTTTTGCGCTAGAACTGTGGTAGGTGTTCGCTTTGCTGCCATACTTACTGCGAGTTGTGGCGTAGCAGCAGCATCTCCGTTCATTTGCGCGCCGCTAGACGCCGAAAGTGTGGCGAACGAATTTGCCGCCACAACTTTGACGCAGCCGCACATGTGGCGTGGCAGTCTCTGGTAAGCTTCCAAACAGACCCTAAGCATTTTGATCGATGCTCCATTCCAAGCTTACCATGTGTACGACGCTTGTGGCCAGAATGCATGAGTTAACATAACCAAACTAGTATAAGCAAACGAACTTTTGCGTAGAAGACACTTGTGACTGAAATAGTGACCGCGGTAGTACCTTCTTACTAGTACTACTCTGGTCTGGCTCTAGCACTCTGAAACAGAGAAATAGAGGAACGGTAACCATACAATGCCCCTTAGCTATAGCCCCTGTTCGTTTCCTGCACTACAAATTTAGCATTTGTCGCATCGAAGAGAATCTTACTTATTTATAAATATTTTGATCAATTTAATGACAAAACCTATTGACAGATTAATGCTAATTTTCGAGATGAATCTAATGAGCTTAATTAATTTAGGTTTTGCTAAAGTGATGCTACTGAAACCGTCTTCTAATCATGACTTAATTAATCTTATTAGATTAGATCTCAGTAAATTAGTCTAGGGGCCTATAATTTATTTTATAATTAAACTATCTTATCTTTCTTAAATCTTAAGATTAACTTTTTGATGTAGCGGTATAAAATTTAGGCTCGAGAAAACGAACACACCCATGGACTTCCCTGTGTGGTGGGGCTCCTTATCGTTTACGCACCAATAGAAATCAACCGACAAAACCACATTTATTTGCAACGAGCCGTTCTTCTTCATGTCCCACGCACAATAAAGAATCATTTCTTTGCATTTCGCACGTGCTAGCTGAATCTGATCATAGACCTGAGGCGCCCGCCAGAGTGAACCCGCAGATTGTATTTATACTGTATCCGCCGTACATCCCCCGTTATTTATTTATTTTCCGCTGAGCAAAACGCCACAGGTCCCTGCCCGCCATTTCCAAGCTGCCCGCCAGTGATGGCCGCACTACGCGACTACCCCAGCACATGGAAGCTTACTACTCCCTCCGTCCAGAATGTTTGCAATTCTAGATACCATCTAATTTTCAAAATACTTGGCGTTTTCACTTACGAAGCACGCTTTTCCTTTTCCCAACACATCTCTATCTCTATCTATCTAGCCTTACCGTTTTCTACAGCAGCATCACTTTTACCAACTTTTCTTAATTCCCGCATGCTCGCTCTACGATCACCAAATATAATGGGACGGAGGGAGTAATCTAGTAGCGCGTAGAGGTCCACGATCTCTGCATGCATAATTTGTTTTTAGCATCGTCATCGCCCTACTTCGTTCATTTCGGCATCACCGTTGTAAACGTTTTACAAGGACCGGGTTACCTTGTTGTAATTGGCTGTAACTCTCTTTTTAAGAGCCAAAGCCGAGATTAATACAGTCTTTCCCACATTGTCTTGAAAAGAAAATTCACCATCACCGTTCTCCTTTCCCCGTCCAGAAACAAAAATGGACCCATGACGATCATTTTGATGCTGCGAGGCTGGAACATTTTTGTTATGTTATCATGTATGGTTGTATTCAACGGCCGGGATGATTAGGCGAACGAACTGATTAATCGCATGAATTATAGTATAATTCTGGCGCGTAGTGCAGTGTTGTTCGTCGACGAGCTCTTGCCTTCTTGGAACGAATGGGACGGGACGCATGGCACAATAATTTATTGGTCCTTAGCAGATGCCTGATGCGATCTCTAGCTTGCAGTGTTATCAGAAATAATAACCCGGTCCACGCTGTAGAGCATTGTAGCTCAATTGTACCCTCGCGAGACCGACGGCTCGCCATGAGCTAGTGATCAGTCCGGAGCATGTTCATCTTTTCTTTAAAAAGAACGCGGGTGATCAGTGTACATACATAGATATATATATAGCATAGCTGCACACTCCACCGCACCGAGCGAGAGAGTGACCAGCTGCCTCACTTCACTTGGCTCAGTGGGCTAAGCTTTCCGTCTATCAATAGGCTGCCGGCATGGCTCCTCGGGCGGCGGCGGCGAGCGGTGCCGGCGTGCACGGAGGCAGCAGCAGCAGCGACAATGGCGCCGGCGTCGCCGACAGCCGGCCGGCGGCGGTGAACGGCAACGGCAAGCATCACCTCGGCCGCTCCAGGACGAAGCCGGCAGTCAGCCCGAAAGACAAGTACTGGACGCCCATCGACGAGAAGGAGGCCGCGGCAGCGGTGGAGGACGGCGGCGAGGATGGGCGGAGGCCGCTGCTGTTCCGGACCTTCAAGGTCAAGGCCATCCTCCTGCTCCCCTACAGGTGACTACACTATCTAGCTACTTAATTACCCTGTCACAAGATCGCCATCTGCTTCTGGCTAGGTAGCTCATGACTGGCGCTCGTGTCCGTAGAGATCGTAGTACTGTTTTGGAACGCTGGTGGATCGAAGAAGTACACACGACACTCCAGTGAATTTCTTGCACCAGTTTCGTTTTGTTTTTTTACAAAAATGCTTCGTAATTAGTGAGCTACTGAGCTGTGAGAAGCTCGGCTGCAGAATTGTGCTGTTCTAGTATTGATTAGAGGAAGCGGCAGCAGCTGCGACTAAACTTGCAGCTACTACTTCAGTCGTCGTCGGCTCCTCGTGCCCGTCCGTCGAAGTCAAAATTGGCACGAAGATAGTTAGGCGAGTTGTCTGTGTCCGTTCCACTGGGCCGAGTAATTGAGCAGGCTGCGGGAAAAGCGCATACCCTCCCAAGGGGCCGAAAGCCCATCAGGCTGAAGGGAAAATGGGCTCAGCCGAGAATTCGGCCCTGCAGCAGAACCGCGCACCGCGGCGGCGACCCCGAATCCACGACGATGAGTCGATGACGGCGGCTACTATCCTCGATCTCGTCCACGCAGTCATGCCGAGCGCCGACCTTGACGGCAGTTCGGCGATGCCGCGCCTTCACACCATAGCTTGCGCTTCCAGATCCCATCCGTCTCCGTTCAACCCACAAGCCACCCAGGCCTCAGGTCTCCGGACAGCCCGGCTCCGCGGCTCGCGGCACCGCATTGGACGGCACGCCGGAGAGCGCTGGGCTGCAGGGCGGCATGGGCGCCGAGCCGTATCGCGCGGTATCCTCCACGTGTCCCAGCCTGCGCCGTCTTCTCGGCGCATTCGGCTAGGTACGTTTGAATTTGATGCGTTGCTTCTTCAGATTCCTAGTCGTGAACTGATGTACTACTGTTGTTATTAATAGTTGGTACTGAAATGGCTTCATTGTGCAATCTTGAATCTGCTTCTGTCAAACTGTATATTTTATCCTGGAATCGAAGCACGTTATGCAGTGGTGATAGCAACGCTGATATGCAAGACTACTGCTTATTTGTAGTTAGGAGTCCCCAACCAGCAGCACTGCCTTTTGTGTTATGCACTTGTGCTAGCTTACAACTGCGAAAGGCGATGTGATTTCTTATACAGTTATGTGACAGAAGGAATCAGTGGTAAATGGATGTTGCTTTTGGTTTTTAAATTGTGTCACACGTTAATGAGCATGAGAGTTGTTTGTTTAGATTTTGGCATCCGCAACAAGCTTGAGCTTTACCTGAATATTATTAGGTTCTGATGCTCTGTAGTCTAGGAGTCACAGGACCAAGAGTATTTCAAGAATTGCCAATTGATACTTGTTTGGCCATGAGAAAAGTAAAACTGCATAGTCACATTTTATAATTGCCATTCCTCTTAAACTCTGTAGAATAATTTGTATCTGCTACAAATTCCATTTAATTACAGTGTCACCAATCATTTATACTGTTATATTCTAGTTCTAATGCGAGGACTGATGGTAATTTTTTCCTTAGCAGATCTTCTAATGTTTTCTTTATTCATGTGCAACAGGTTGTTAACCCTGCTCAGATTGGTTGCAATTGTCCTATTTTTCATATGGCGTATCAGGCACCCACATGCTGATGGCATGTGGCTCTGGTGGATATCGATTGTTGGGGATTTCTGGTTCGGCGTCACTTGGTTGTTAAACCAAGTTGCAAAGCTCAATCCTATCAAGCGTGACCCAGACCTTGCCATTCTGAAACAGCAGTTTGATCTCCCTGATGGCAGCTCTAATCTTCCTAGACTTGATGTTTTCATCAACACTGTTGATCCTATAAACGAGCCTATGATATACACTATGAATGCTATTCTATCCATTCTTGCCGTAGACTACCCAGTTGATCGGCATGCTACCTATCTCTCAGATGATGGTGGGTCAATAATCCACTATGAGGGCTTGCTTGAGACTGCAAGATTTGCTGCAATTTGGGTTCCCTTTTGCCGAAAACATTGCATTGAGCCAAGAGCCCCTGAAAGTTATTTTTCTGTAAAAAACCGCCCATACACAGGAAATGCACAAGATGAGTTCGTCAGTGACCACCGGCTCATGTCTCGGGAGTATGATGAGTTCAAGGTGCGCTTGGATGCGCTTTTCACCAAAATCCCCCAACGGTCAGAAGCATACAACAATGCTGAGGCCAAACAAGGTACAAAAGCAACCTTGATGGCGGATGGAACACAGTGGCCAGGCACATGGTTTGAGCCAGCTGAAAACCACAGAAAAGGACAGCATGCTGGAATTGTTAAGGTATCCAATTTTGACTTGCTTTTTCTTGGAAAAAACTTTGTTTAAAATAGTGTTTACTCGTACATGTTATGATTAAGTAAGAAAGTATTTTAATCTATCTACCCTGATATGTCTGTTAGGTTATGTTGAACCAGCCAGGAGATGAACCTCAAGTTGGTCGACCAGCTAGTGTAGACAACCCTCTAGACTTGAGTGGTGTTGATGTCCGGCTACCGATGCTCGTTTACATTTCCCGTGAGAAGAGCCCAGACTATGACCATCAAAAGAAAGCAGGCGCCATGAACGTGCAGCTACGAGTCTCAGCCCTTCTTACAAATGCACCCTTCATCATAAATTTTGATGGGGACCACTATGTCAACAACTCACAGGCCTTTCGTGCTGCAATGTGCTTCATGCTTGACCGGCGTGACGGCGACAACACCGCATTTGTTCAGTTCCCGCAACGTTTTGATGATGTCGACCCAACAGACAGGTACTGCAATCACAACCGTGTCTTCTTTGATGCCACCTTGCTTGGCCTAAATGGCATCCAGGGACCCTCTTATGTTGGCACTGGTTGCATGTTCCGCCGGATTGCAATCTATGGTGTTGACCCTCCTCGTTGGAGACCTGATGACGCCAAGATCATGGACAATTCCAGCAAGTTTGGCAACTCAATGCCCTTCATTAACTCCATACCGTCAGCCGCAAACCAAGAATGGTCCGTGACGTCACCACCGGCCCTTGATGAGACATTCATGGCAGAGCTGAACAAAGTCTTGAGTTGTGCATATGAGGATGGGACTGTGTTTGGCAAGGAAGTTGGTTGGGTGTACAACATTGCTACAGAGGATGTGGTGACTGGCTTCCGTCTGCACCGAACAGGGTGGCGCTCTATGTACTGCCGCATAGAACCAGATGCTTTCCGTGGCACTGCACCAATCAACCTCACTGAGCGCCTGTATCAGATTCTCCGCTGGTCAGGCGGATCCCTTGAAATGTTCTTCTCATATTGCCCACTCTTTGCAAGCCGTCGACTCCAATTTATGCAACGCATTGCTTACACCAACATGACAGCCTATCCAATCTCATCGCTATTCCTTGTTTTCTATCTCCTCTTCCCAGTCATATGGATCTTCCGTGGGGAATTCTACATTCAAAAGCCATTCCCCACATATGTGTTATACCTCGTGATCGTTATTGTAATGACAGAATTGATTGGTATGGTCGAAATCAAGTGGGCAGGCCTCACGTTGCTGGATTGGATCCGCAATGAGCAGTTCTACATTATTGGGGCAACAGCTGTCTACCCAATGGCAGTGCTGCACATAGTGCTGAAGCTGGTTTTGCGAGGGAAGGGTGTATCATTCAAGATGACATCAAAGCAGGCTACAAGCACCGTGACCGAGAAGTTTGCTGAACTGTACATGGTGCAGTGGGTGCCGCTGCTGATCCCAACAATAGTGGTGATCGCAGTGAATGTCTGTGCAATTGGCGCGGCGATTGGCAAGGCGGTCATCGGAGGGTGGTCACTCCTGCAGATGGCAGATGCAGCCCTCGGTTTGGTGTTCAACGCGTGGATCCTGGTTCTGATCTACCCATTCCTTCTGGGAATCATGGGGCGCTGGAGCAAGAGACCGTATGTCCTGTTCATCTTGTTGGTGATTGCTTTCATTTTAATCGCGTTGGTGGATATTGCCATTCAGGCAATGCGCCATGGTTTTGTGAGGTTCCACTTCAGAGAATCAGGTGGTGCCAGTTTCCCTACTAGCTGGGGATTTTAGGCTTATGCTCTCGGTTGCTTTAGTGATGGATTGATGCTATAGTCTCAGTTCTGTCTCCATTATTGTGGGGATATTACCACATGATTATCGATCATTTGTTACTTGTATGTACAAGTTTGTTGAGAAAGTATGCTGAATCTGTACAGGATTGTGAGTTATTATTACTTGCGAAAGATATCTTGGGTCAAAAGAATGGGAAATCATGGGCCTCATTCCAGTGCAAAGAATCAATCTGAATCTGCGAGTGCGCTTAATATAGTCGTGCTCCAATGTACTATGCTTCTTCTAGTCTGCATGATTTTGACTTAGCCCTGTTCGTTTCCTTCCCTCTAAAATTTAGCACTATCACATCAAAGAGAATCTTATTATTTATTAATATTTCGATTAATTTAATAAAAAAACCCTTTGACAGATTGATGTTAATTTTCGAGATGAATCTAATAAGCTTAATTAATCTACGTTTTGCTAAAGTGATGCTACAGTAACCGTCTTCTAATCACGACTTAATTAACCTCATTAGATTCGTCTCGTAAATTAGTCTAGGGATCTGTAATTTATTTTATAATTAAACTTTATTTAATAATTCTAAATAGTAAGATTCTTTTTGATGTGACAGCTATAAAATTTAGACCCCAGGCCTGAGGTCTAAATTTTATAAGCTGTCACATCAAAAAGAACTTGTGCTGCGAGAGTTTTACAGGGGAATGGAAGGCCGCATCCTTGTGTCCGGATTCGTTACTTTTTACAGCGTTTGCTTTCATCACACCATTCGCTTGCTCATCCTGACGACGACGAGAGCGCACCGATCACCGCCGCAGATCGCCGGTGTTTGTATTTGTTCGCGTGTGACTTTCCTCGCCCGCTCGCCAACCTAGGGTGCGTTTGGTAGTCTGTATGTGCCCAAATGCAAGTATCTACTAGGCCAAGCTGTGCTGAGACAGTCTCATATCAGGTTTAAGCGTCATGTTTGGTACCCTGGTCCTACAGAGTCTGGTTTGGTTCAGAGTTTGTTTGGTAGGCTGTATAGCCTAAATCAATACTCCCTCCCTTACTAAATTGTTATCGCCATTGACTTTTTTCGTGGCGTTTGACCGTTCGTCTTATTTAAAAAATTTCTTCAAATCCAAAAAGTAATATGCTACATTTCAAGTTTCTTTAGTGATAAAACATATTCCAACAAAATGTATGATATTTGTTAAACTTTATTTGAATAAGACGAATGATCAAACTTAACAAAAAAGTCAACGGCGATAACAATTTAGTAAGGGAGTAGTAGGTGTAACTACGTCTTGAATCCCGTGCCAGTGCATCCGTAGAGTCAGACTCCGGAGAGAAGGCCAAATTGGTCGTATGAGCAGGTACAGCATTTTTGACCCCTTTTACATCTGCAGAACTGGCCCAAATCCCCGTTCAGCCTACCAAACACAACAAACTGTACCAGCGGAGCTTGTATCAGCCTGGTGCGGGCTACCAAACGCGCCCCTAGGTCCTCGGATGACGACGCATCACTGGCTCCAAGGAAAAGAAAAGACATCCACCGTCACCGGCGTCATGTCGTGTGCACCTCTCTGTTGTTTCTATAGTCTTGGATACTACGCGTATGAAGTATGTGCGTCGTTTCTTTTTGAGCTGGACTTTTGCGGTACAGTTGCAGTATATACTTACGCCGGTACGCGCAAACACACACCTCACTACGCGCACGTAAGTCCTTTATCGAAAAAGCTAGATTTACGTACTAGTCTACGAACAATTGTTTACTTGTTGATGTGGACAACCACATTTAGTTTTTGCTACCGTGATTACCGGAGCTGCCGTTCAATTTTTGTCTTTCACATATGATCCACATCACCGGTGCGTAAAATTTTTGTAGACTATGTATGTAACTGTAGCATTGTTCATCGTTTATCGTCTCAAGACTTAAGGTAAAAAAAAAGGCCTCGTTAAGTTTGTCCGTGCATATAGAAATAGATGTATCAAAAGTCACATGTAAACAATTGCAGGTTAATGTAAATCGCTCGAAAAGTAGCCAAATATAAATCATCAGTCAACAACCTGACTCTCTGTCTCTCGACCACTGTTTTAGAAATTTTGTATATACGGCACCAAAAATTGTGGTTTTGTCTCTAGAACACAATTATTTAATATTTTTGTCTCTAGGAAACTTAAAATGTGTATCATTTATTTGCAGAAGACTACAACAGTAAAAGTGACTACTATCATTCTTTTTTATATAAAATGCACAAATACAATACAACTTGGTATTTTGGCGCAAAGATACATAGTTGCACTTCATATCTATATGTTTTTATTGATTTTTTTTCAGTTGGTTGCATACCTTGATTTTAAAATTAGACATTTTTCTAGCTAACAGGTTGTGCAAACAATCAGCAATAAATTTGCAAGAAAAAAACACATGGATAGGAAATAATTTTCAAATTGAGGTATATTTGTGTTTTAAGATAAAAAAATATAACCAACTATAGCATGTCACAAACAAAAGTCACAATTTCTAGTAGTTTTTTTAGAACTAAAAGATTGAGTTATGATACCCTAGACATAAAACCGGGGTTGGTGTGTCCCACACATAAATTTCCCTTGTTAGAGCATCTCCAAGAGAGATTCATAAATCTTCCACATATCAAATTAATAGGGTTAATCCAAAAAAACCAGTCTCCAACCGCTCTCTCCAAAACCACTCGAGAGGTTTATTCTTTCCCTAAATTTACCTCGTTTGCAGCTAGAAACAAAAAGAAAGTTGGAGCCCCCAATCCTCCAATTTACAGGAAAACTAATGTTGTTGTGGCTCCCGATGCTGACGTGGCCCAAATAAAAATATCATGATCCATTTTTAAGGAGAACTATTGAAGGAACATGAGAAATACTACACATATTTTGATCCATTCTAAGTCTTGTGTCCTTGTTTGGCTTGTCACACAAGTTATGATCCCAACTGTTCATAACTAAATGATTTACATATTACATTCTTGTACATGATATATAATACTACACATATTTTTGTTATATAATATAAAAACTTAATTATTATTTAAATATTATGCATATACACACTTGATTTCTCTAGAAGATTACAATGAACGTAGGAGCATATGCCCCCCCCCCCCCCTACCACCACTACTAAAAAAAATCTATGGATCGACAAGAGGAAGAAGATAGCCTCACCTTCCTCATAATGCCTCAAAGTGGCCATCCTCGGCATATTCTTACTTATCACCAAAGTTGGGATAAGAATTAGTCGAAAATTTAGATGTCATTCACCCATTTGGATATTTTCTCTCTCGTATCAAACAAAATAATTGAGACTCCTTTAATCAAACTATCTCTACAAACTAAGATGGAACCAAACACATGGTAGTAATACATTGAAAAGTAAGTTCACATAGTGCGTCATTTGTTCATGTGACGTGCGACCATGAACCGTTCGTACTGGTATTGTACGAGACACGACTCCTCACAACCAGAGCCTCCAGTCATGGTACAATGCACGTGCGTGATGGGATATAGTCCAAAGCTTGGTGGACATGCGTCGACTTTGCCAAACAGGATGACCATGATTATGTGATGTGGGGCACCAAATATCAGCTTATGGTGTATTTGGTTTTACTTCTTAGGTGCTTTTGTTTTTACAAAAATTCAAAAGTCGAAATAAACAAACTGACTTTCTCTTGGGTTCTACGAGATAAGTAGCTTTCCCACAAGCCAAATTTTACAGCACCCCGTGAAATCGCTTCTACCGTCACGTGGGGTAAATGTTTTGCAAAAAATACATGCATTGTCGGTTGTTTGTTGTGTAACGATTCGTTTATTTCCTCTCCTGACTTCTCTTCCCCATCGGACCATACCCACACACTCATGAAAAACGGCAGCACTAAGTTCCTTGCACACCATCGGTTGTCCTCTTGACGCGGCTAGCCGTGCTGCCATCTCCTACTGTAGTCGTAGCCCTACCATGTAAGCTTGCAGCCTCCCTGTCGCAGGAGCAACTCTGAGGTCGTCGCCTCCCTATTGTAAGCATCTCCTAAGTCATTGCGGGCAGCTCCGAGGTCGCCGCTTCCCTATCGTTAATTTCAAACTCTGGTTTGGCATCAAGTTATAGTGTACCATCAATCAAGTCATTGGCAAATGTTCTTGTGGATTATTGGGGGACCCAATCATTTTCATGAGTTGAAAATCATTTTACATGGTCAACATGGACAGTACACACCAAGAGTCAAGAAGTCATGAAATGTTTGTGCAAGTTAGACAAGGATAATATCAAGCCAATAGATCCTACTTTCTCTAGTGAGCATGAAAGGGTGAAAGAGGAACCTTTTTTTTTTGCCTCATTTCAAACCCTTTTTTGAAACAGTTGTTGACAAGGCAATAGAACTCGAGAACGTGCTAGTTATTTGTGACTTTAACATGAGGTTTGTCTTTACGGTTGCTAGCTAGTCGGGATCTGCACATGACACACGGATTTTGAATCATGCATTAGCAATTTTTTCATCCTTTCTAGTGCCTTCAAGAGGTAGACACGGTTCCTTATTTGTCAATCATTTGTCATTTGTGTATTTGGTGGCTTGGGTTTTATAGGAAATACTATCTTGTTGACTTTGGTTATCCAAAGCTGAGTAGGATAGCATACCCCTTTCAAAAGAAGCACATACCATGTACTAGAATTTTGACATCGTTACGGTCGTCCTCCTCAAGGGAACTACGAGATGTTCAATTTCTTACATTCAAGGTGTTAGTATCATTGAACGGGATTTTGCAGTCTTGAAGCGAGAAATGGCGGATCTTCAAGGGCATGCTGAGTTTCCTTACTTGTACTTAGAAGCATATCATTCTAGCTTGTATGACTTTGCATAATATTTTTTGTGACAACAAAATGGCAGATAAGGAGTTTGATAAGTGTGATGGAGATGAGGACTACCTACCATGTGCCGCGACACAAACACAAACAGTAACAAGAAGATGACAATCCAGATGGAGAGAATAAGAATACCATGAATACCATTCGATGTAGGAATATGCTTTGGTTAGTGCAAGAAGGAGATAATTATAGTGTATCTACGTGGACCAAATGGTCTTGATAATTGAAACACTAAAAAATTAAGATAACTTAGTGTCATTTTTATTCTAATAAATGTACAAGATAATATTGTATGGTGATTTTTCATGTACATTATTACTCAGCAAGGTAGAGGCGTTACTATTATTTCCACACCTCTCCCGCAGCTCAGAGTCATTTAGACGAAACGACTTTCACCTTTTCCTACAACGGCCTTTTTTTCTCCGCAAACAACAACCAAACTAAACACAGCAGTAAGGTGGCTCATGCAGGACACATCGCCGGCGGGCGGTGGCGGGTGGCCAGCAGTCCAGCACCCAGCAGGCCTGACGCGACTGAAACGCGAGATGTGCCTCCGGCCGCTACAAGTTGCCTTTCAGAAATCAGAGTGCACCGTTTACTTTTCCCGGAGTAGGATTTCTCTACTGCCAGTGTACTACCGAGCGCTGAACGCGGCCACGTTTCCCGCATGGGGAATCGGTGCGCAGCGTCGATCTCGATGCGTCTGCTCTGCATACTACTCTGAGCATGGCCTGCCGCACACACTCTTCACTTCACTCTCCGAGCTGAGCTTGAGCCGAGCAGTGACCAGTGAGCGCTCGTGATCCCGGCAGCGCAGGGCACGTGACCGGAGCGGACTGGGTCTTTTCTTTTCCTTTGCGAGAGAAAAGGACGCGGCCGCTTTTGGTGGGTCGCACATTGCGCAGAGCTGCCGGATTGGATTCTTCCCCGTCGCGCCCTTCGCTGTGCGTCTCCCCTGTATAAAAGGTGCGCCTCACTCTCGCCCTCTTCCCGTGCTCTCCGCGCTGCCGAGCTAGCTAGCTATTAGCAATCCAGGAAGCGGCTAGCTATCATGGCCTCGGCGGCGGCGGCCGGTCTCGCCTACCCGCTGCTGGCCAACCGCGACGGCACGGGGCGCGAGGGGACGGGGTACTGGGAGCCCACCGGCGAGGAGGAGGCGCTGGCGGCGGCGGAGGACGCCGCCGACGCCCGGCCGCCGCTGCCGCTGTACCGGACGTTCAAGGTCAAGGACAGCCTCCTGCTTCCTTACAGGTGCGTCGGCTTTACTGTTTCTGTTTTATTTTTATTTTTTCTGTGCACGGGGGCCTGTGCACACTGGTGCTAGTACTATTGTTTTTGGAACCGATGCTGGTAGCGGGCCACGGGGACCAATTGCAATTGCAACGCCCAATCCATATCTCATGATCACAAGTCACAAGTTCCTGCTTCCTGGTCCTAACCTGTGTGTCGCAAACCTCTTTGCCGCCATCGCAATTCGCAAGTAAACCTCTTTGCCGTCGAAAGGGTGGAAACACGAGCATTATTCATGGCAGGAAAAGGGAAATGTGTTCGACAATTAGCAAGAGGCCGTGTTGCACGTGGCTGCACTCCCCGCGAAGTAACCAGAAAACGATGGCGCAGTCGTCACTTTTGCAGTACTGCCCCTTTTGGTGATTTGGATGTTCTGCTAGGCTCTTTTATATTATATTGGATGGTTAGCCACTCTTTGTCGCGCAGTCATCACTGAGCCACTCAAGTCGTGAGTTTGTTTCCTATGGCTCACGAGTGGGTGGGCGGCTCGCCATGGGAAAGTTTGCCATATTTTTCATACACGAGGCGTACCATCATTTGCTAGTGCAAACTATTTCCTCTGTCCACAAATGCAAGCATTTGTCGTGACATTCCATTTAACCATTCAGTCTTATTCAAAATATTTGTACAAATGAAAATGAAAAAATAAAAAAGTCATACTTAAAACATATCTTAGAATAAATTAAATTATAACAAAATAAATAATTTTTTTTATAATTTTTTTGAATAAGACAAGTGGTCAAGCGTTATCTCCGAAAGTCAACAAATGATTATATTTCTGTATGGAGGGAGTACTGTTCCGTAGCTACAGTCGTCTAGGTGCAGTCGATCAAATTGGATGTTTTACCGTAGTCCCAAGTAACCGTTGCTCCTACAAGCTCAGCATTAACCTCACTCCTAGCTGTAGAAGGAAATCACCTAGAGTGGCTGTATTACGGAGAAGTTGCCGTAGTTCCAATTACTTGAGTAACGAACGTTTCGTGAGTCAATAAACCCGAATTACATTTGGATTCATTGCAAGGGAGTAGTTTACTGGATACTTCCTTCGCACTGTATTTTTATTTCATCTTGTTAGCACGATGCTCTTCCGACGAAAATTTTTAATGAACCCTTTTTTGTGACAGCATGACACTATAGTCTTGAGTGCGAATCTTTTTTTTTTTGAGTAATTCGGTGGGGGGGGGGAGAGGGATCCCCCACCTACTCGAATTTCATTCAATAACGAAAGTAAGAAAACCAAGGTACGGAGTTTAAACAAAGAGTCAAGCGCTCGGCATACAGAGCGAAATTACGAGAGGGGATAACGAGTTGGAATCATGATCGTGCCATAGTAGCATGTCGGTCTTGTGCTTCTTGTATCTGTGAAGCTCCAAAGTTCAATATCCAGGGCTAGCACACGAAAGCGGCGCTAGAGTGGAGATGTCTTTGCTGGAAGATCGGCGCATTCCTACCCTTCCGAGATGCGCCAAAGGATGATCGATGGGATGTCCGAGCCACAGGAAGGTAGGTGTCACAGATGGCGGAGCTCTCCAAGGCGTCGTGATGGAGATGTTGGCGAAGTCGATGTGGAGGCATTGCGAGATCAAGGCCGCGGCGGAGCGATCGACGAAGAGGTGTTGTAGAGTTTCGGCTTCTGTAGGGGCACCGTTCACGGTGCGCGGCATCTCTATCGATGATCCCCTTGTGGAGCAAATTAGCACGAGTGTTGATCCTGCCATGAACTAGCAGCCGAGCGAAGAACTTGACCTTCGAGGGCACGGCGATGCACGAGATGATGGTTGAGTCCCGGTCGACAACTCGGTGTGTCGCGAGAACTCGGTAGGCACGCGAGAGGTGTGGCCGCGGCAGCAGCGAGTAGATACGAAGCGTTCATCGGGGCGATCGCTTGGCGACCTGCGAGCACGGGGACGGGTCGGCGTGCTCACGTCGGCGCCTGCCTGTATGGCGCGGCCAGAGAAACAAGTTCGGAGTAGGCTCGAAAGGACCGCTTGCACGAGAGACATGGAGGCACGGGTAGTATGCGAAAGAAGAGCGGGAACGCGATGAACAACGGCCCCTTCTCATGCCGGTCGTCAAACCGGAGCAGAAGTGGACCGCCGTCATGGAGGGAGACACGGGTTCTTGCTCTATAACGATTCGGCTCTTACGCAATGATACATCCAGGAATGTGGAGTCGTTGCGTGCGTCGCCAGAGGTCCCACGCGGTTCGGAGAGGGAACCAATTTTTCCAAGGGACGGGTTCGGAAGAGTGGAGTTTGTGGACGAACTTCATAAGTAGAGCGGTGGTTTGGGTTTCGATGTCCTTGATCCCGAGCCCCCTTCCGCTTTCGGACGCAAGACCTGCTCCCGAGGCCATGAGACATTGTGAGCCGTGGCATTTTTCGTCGCCACCGGTCCAAAGAAAGGCACGCATCCTTCGTTCAAAGGCAACAATCACGGATTTTGGTAGAGCGGGGAGCCCGTCCGGTAAACGGGGAGGTTGCTAATAGCCGTAGTGGTCGGCGGCGGAGACGAGCTCGGGTCGAGTAAGCGGGCTTTCCAAGAGGGAAGGAGCCGGTCTAGACCGGTTAGAAGGGGTTGGTAGTCGGCAACTCGAAGCTTTGTGGGGGAAAGGGCGGACCAAGGTAGGGTTGGGGGAAAGGAAGAGATGGAGCATCTAAGCAGCTGCGACATATCCAGACGCGAGGTTGTCGAGCGGAGCCATAGGGACGAAAGGTTGATTTGTGGTAGTTGATTGTCAAGCGGTAGCGGCGGAAAATGAGTCGAGGACTTCTTTCAAGCAGAGCTCACGGCGGACAAGTCACCTTTAAGGAGGATCAAGGTGTCGTACGCGTATTGAAGAAACGGGACATGGAGTGTTTGGCGAGAAGTGGGTGCACGATGGTACCATCAAGGCATTCTGCCCGAATTTGACGCGCAAGACATCCGCCACAATGATGAAGAGGTAGGGGACGGCGGGTCACCTTGGCGCGATCCATTCTTGCGGTTTATCCGGTTTCCGGGGGACCCCGTTGAGGAGAAGCGAGGTTTTTGCCGGTAGAGAGAATGTCGAGAGACCCGGCGGCGCCACCTCCCATCGAATCCCCTAGCCTCGAGAATGCGGTCAGGCTGCTCCGGTTATGGAATCAAAAGCTTTGCGAAAATCAAGTTTGAGGACCACGGTAGGTGCCTTTCGCTTGTAACAGCGGCTCGAGAAGTTCGGCGGCGTGAAACGAAGTTTTCGGGAGATGCAACGTCCTTTAATGAAGCACAGTCGATCGTCATCCACTAAAGAGGTGATTGTGGGTGAAGCCGGTTGGTCAAAACCTTGGTGAGCAACTTGACGAGGCAGTTACGCAAGGAAATTGGACGAAAAGGAATCCGCAGTTCTAGCGAGCCTCTTTTTTGGAAGGAGGACAAGGAGTGCACGGTTGGGGGCCATCAAGGTCAAGTCGATGGTCATAGAAGTGGGGAAAAGAGAGCAAGGACATCCTTTTCAATGAGGCCCCGAAGCTGCGGTAAGGAAGGCCCGAAGCCATCGAGGCCGGGAGGCGGACGGCGTGTTCATCCCAAGAGGCGGCACGGACCTCGTCCGAGAGAATGGGGGCGGTGAGTGCGGCCCGTGAGGGAGGTCGCGGAGGTAGGGGCGAGCAGAGGGAAGGACCAGAGGTTGGTGCCACGATGCCCAGAGCGGGTTGGTGTAGTAGTCAAGTAGGATGCGAGCTTTCGACGCATGGGAGGAAGCGATCAACCCCATCATGTTCAAGCACCTGGATTGTATTGCGACGCATGCGCCCCGGAGGCGCATTGGCGTGGAAAAACCGAGTGTTGGCGTCACCCTGAATGGCAACCTTTATGTGATATCGTTGCCTCCGGTATTCAAGTTGCTCTTGGAGGCGAGGTCCAAGGCGTCAATAGCCTAGTGAGCGCGAGTAGTTTCGTCGTTCGGGAGGCGCGACACTCTTCCAAGAGATCAAGGGCATCGATTAGGGTGCGCGAGGTCACGCTCACGGCGGGCTCCGATCGCTTCCTCTTCGACCAAGCACGCCCTAAGCGGCGACGAGGCTTTCGGCCGAGCTGCAAGAAGCACTTTCTTGAGTTCCTATGGAAATCTTGTTCCGGTGCCAGGGACCTTGCCTTTGAATTCGGTGGAAGGAGCCGGGCATTCTCGAAACGGAAACAACCGTTCCGTGGAGTTGCCGTGGAAATACGTAGTCACCGGAGGACATGATCGGAGGTGTGCGGCGAGTCGGTGAGGAAAAGTGCGAGAACAGCTGGTCCCAATGAAGATTGACAAAAATCCGGTCGAGTTTGACAAGAGTGGGATTGCTTACATTGTTTGACCGAGGTGAAGGAGCGGTCGGTTAGCGGGATTTCTATCGGTGCTAGGGCGTTGAGAGCATCGTTGAACTCCGTAGCCTCGGTCTTTGTGGAAATTGTCATTATTCTTGTCGGCGGGAGTGCGGACGAGGTTAAAATCGCCATGATGATCCGGGGGCGGTTATCGGATGGGTGGAGGCCTTGCGGTTCGGTTAGGAAGGCAGATTTGGCGGCGGCGGTTGTGGGGCGTAGACATTCGTAAAGGCGAATTTACTCCCATCGAGTTACAAGGGAGAAGATGATCGATAAAGCTGTATTGGCGTGGGACACGGGAGACTTGGGTGAGCAGCGAGGAATCCTACGTTGCGACGATCCCACTGACGCTCCGTTGGAAGCGTTGTACGGGGAGGAGTCAAGCGTGAGGGAGGAAACTGCGGAGTTTTGTGGCGCAATAGGCGGCGAGTTTGTTTCTTGAAGAGCTACGATGTGTGGTTTGACGGCTAACGGTTACGCAAGACCTTATCACATTTTCGAGTCACCGAGACCCGCTTACGTTCCAAGAGCAGCGGGTAAAGGATATTGTACTAGCCATGGAGACCATCAAGGCAACCGAGGAAAGACACATACGGAGTAACACAAGACTCACCACAAATTCATTACTAGGGGGAACCGGTACAAGAGCGACCGGCGCTCGGACACAACGCCGCAAGGCACACACGTAGGGGGATAAAGAGGCTAAGCAACGGGAAGCGCGTGCACGGATCGCGCAGAGCTCGAGAAGCATAAAAACGAGAAAAGACACATGGCTAACGTTCCTCAACGCCGCATCGTTAAGCGGCTTAAGACGGCCAATCCACGCGCACCAAGGCTGCGGAGCTCTTCTTCGAGATGCGTGACGGAGGAGGACGCTCAGGACTCGGACTCCGCGCGGAACGAGAGGCAGCGGGCGGATATGCCGGTGAGAGGTCCGGCTCGCCGCTTTGAGCCTAGCGCCTTCGTCGCCGCATCAACGTGCTGCGGTGCCTCGTGGCGGCAAGGCGCTTCTTGTGGCGACGTTTAGACGCGCGACCGCGGCCGGCGTACGGACCCGGTCCTTCGGCCGACAACTCGTGCTCTCCACGGTCGGCTGAGCGTCTCCTGGAGTGGTGGGGCCGAGCTCTTCCCGCGTCCGCGTCCTCCGCCGCGTTCACGGCCGCCGCGTCCACGTCGGGGGTATGGGGTCGCGACCCGGCTGCGGTGGGCGGAAACCGGATCCTCGAGGTTCGACCGGCGCCGTCACGGGGGGAGTATCCGCGAGGTCCGGCGGAGCATCGCACCACGGGCGAGGGGCCTGGTGGGAGGGAAGGTGAGAGATGCGGGGAAGGAGAAAGGGAGTGGGCGAGGAGCAAGGGAGGCCCGAGCGGGAACATACCACATCGTCGGATCCGGCGAAGAGTTGGCGAGAGGGGCCGGCGATCCGGCCGGTCACATCACCTCGGAAACGGCGGGTGAGGCCATCGTTGGCGCGAAGACGTGGTGCTCCGGCGCGGCTCGTTGCGGGGAGCGCGCCAGTGCGCGGACGACACGCGGCGGCGATCGAGCGAGAGCCCTCGTCGAAGTTGCGCACCGAGCGTGTCGGGACCTCTGTGGTCATCAAGCATGACAACCAGAGACGGACGGAGGGCGCGAAGTCGGCGCCGTGAGCGAGAGGGTCGATGCGAGCGGACGTTCCCCACGACGGAACGCGGAGGCGGATGCGGTCGTCAGTCCGGTGCTCGAGGGAAGTGCACGCGGCGGAGAGCTCGGCGTAGAACTTGTAGTCGCACGAAGCGGTTGTCGCACGCTGC
Organism: Chloris gayana; assembly: GCA_031894775.1. Lineage (NCBI taxonomy): Eukaryota > Viridiplantae > Streptophyta > Magnoliopsida > Poales > Poaceae > Chloris > Chloris gayana. The sequence continues at coordinate 40,966 of JAUNZO010002069.1, forward strand.
TCGTGCGGCTCAGCGAGCACGCGACCCCAAGTGGATGGGCGAGTCTTTGCGGCACGGCCCGCGCACGAAGGCGTCGGGAAGACCACCGGCGCGGCCGCGAGAGGAAGCGGCGGCGGAAGGTGGGTTGCCGGCCCTCTCCTCCGAGCGCACGCCCGATGAAGTGTCCGAGTGCACACCCGGGCTCGATGTGGCGTACGCGAAGCGGTTGGCGAGGGCCATGTCCACCTAGGCGCGGTGGACTTCGGCACTGGGCGGGGACGCTGGGGGCCAGGCGCCCACTAGTGTTCCCAAGCGTCACCCACGACGCATTTGCAAAACGGGGGACGGAGGTGGAGGAGGTCCACGTGCGGAGCGTGCGAAGGCTCGTCCGGCCCGCACAATGGCGCGCGGCTCCCGGGAGGTGACCGGGGGGAGTCCGTGGAAGGTCCCCATCCGGCGAGTTCGGAGGAGAGGCGGCGGCGGGCGGCGCGGGTCGCGCGCAATCGGCGAAGGGCGGAGGCGGCGAGGAGGCCACGGCGAGCCTCAGACGGAGGAGTGGCGGAGCGGAGCCGCACGGGACTGGCGGACGGCATCGACGGACCGGCCATGGGGGCAGGTCGAGCTTCGGTGGCACAGACCGAGGCACTCATGGCACCGAAGGGGTCCGGAGCAAGTTGCGACCGGGTGGTCTTGGGCGAGGCACGGAAGCAACGGGGCTTGGTGGCGGATGAGGCTGGTGGGGGTGTAACGGGCGGGGGACCCCCATTTAAATAGCGGCGCGGTAACGAGGGTCGTCGGCGGGAGAGGCGGAAAGTAGGACATCCTTGAAGGAGCGGGAGGGCTGGGTGGATTGATGGCGGCGGCGGCGGGCGGAGAGGCCGCGAGGCGGCGTCACATCGACCTTGTTCGGAGGATTCGAGGAGGGCGCGGATGGAGCTAGACGAAGCGGGGGCTAGGGGAAGGGATAAGGATAGCGTGAGATCCGGGGGCGGATCGGGAGGGGTTGGATGGCGAATCGAACGACGACCGGCGTCGGGTCCCGGGTGTCGACTCGAGTTATTCGGGCTCGAAGCGGGAAGCCATCCGCGATCCCGCGCGTAGGGTGACGTAGCGGCGGGTAGCGGGAGTTGTGAAGACCCTAGATTCGGCCCAGCTTTGATGAGCCGAGATCTGCCCGGGGGAAGAGCTTTGAGAGGACGCACGAAAGACAGCCCGCAGTTAAACACGTCCAGAAGGCTCGGCTCGGATGGAGGAAAATTCAAATCGAGCGGGAGGTTGCGTTTGAATTCCACTTTGAGCGCCGGAGTGGGGCCGGGTTTTGAGATCTCGCCGGGCATGCGAGGCACGCCGCTGTAGGGCGACGGCTTCTGGAAGGAAGGGAAGAGGAGCGAGACGTCGGACCAAGACGGACGAGCCACGGCGACAATGAAATTCGCCACGTTCTTGTTCGGCTGACGAGCGGCGAGAGCGCCATTGGCTACCTCGAGAACTACGGAAGCGGTCGCCGGGCGTTGCGAGGTTGTAGTTAAGGACATTCCCCCGCGACACGGTTTGATGCCCGCGCCATCCTTCACCACACGCCGCCCAAGCGGTGCGGGGCTGAAGGGGCGCGTCGAAGAAAGGGGGAAGCAACAGCGCGGTGAAAAAGCTCAGGATGGAGTCACGAGGCGTTCACACGGGGACGACGGCCGGGGAGCTGCGGAGATGCTGCATGTCGCCGTAGCCCAAGCGCATCGAGAGATGCACCGCGGGAGTCTACTGGCCGTCTTCGGCGTCTTCGAGAGGCGGTTGGAGCGCCGGATGCTCGATCGTGGCCGCCGCCGGGACTTGGAGTAGGACGGAGACCGGCGGCGTCCAAGCACGGACGAGGCCTTGATGCTCGGAGGCGATGGTGAGGGTGTGGGGAGGAGGGCGGCAGGTCCGTGGCTGCAGCACGGCGGGGGCGCCAGGAGCGCGCCAAGGGCGGTGAGGCGGGAAGGCTGGCGCGCGCGAGGGCACCGCCGGTGGCGACGGGGTCGCCGAGAGGAAGCTTCCTAGTGCGAGCCATGGACCACCTCCATCTCT